>JANHGN010001190.1:0-32660 GCA_024605025.1 Megaceryle maxima | reverse complement strand
GGGATGGTGACTCCACCACCTCCCTGGGCAGTCCATTCCAGTGTCTAATCACCCTTTCCATGAGGAAGTGCTTCCTACTATCCAACCTAAACCTCCCCTGACGCAGCTTCAGGCAGTCCCTGCTTCCCACCAAAATTTTTCTCCTGAATGACCCTGAACACTAACAACGACCTAAGGTCATTTTGAGACAGGCAATCCTGTTAGTGCACCTATGTCTCACTTGTCCTGAACTTGTTGGGACACAAGAGAGGGAACCAAGCAACCTTTGGCTTCCTAGTCTGACTGACCACATAGTTTGGTGCAAAACCTAAGCTGGCCAGCCCCGCTTTGTAGCAAATCACCCTCAGTATTCTGCATTGTAGCCAGAGGTGTTCTGCAATTAAAATGCACAAAAAAATTCTGCCACCAATGACAAAATGAAGTACAGACACTGATCCATTGTACAAACTGGAAAGAGAAGCACTGGAGAATGTTGGCTGAGCAACACCACACAGGGAGCTGCAGACACTAACCAGCACGGGAGAAGCTCATAAGTAGAACTGTGGCCATGAGGAATACCAGGTTTGTTGGTACCTCTGCTGCAGACCATTTCTGCACATGCAGCCAGTCTAGCCCCCCGCTGCTCTGCATGGGTTGGCTCTGTGTCACCACTGAAGTGAGTCTGAAGCACCAACCTTCCCTAGTATGCAGAGTTCCTGGGGTGTATGCACACCGTGGCCTTTTCTCTAGCATTTTCAGAGGACCAAAAGCCAGAGCTGCTGGGTGACTGCTTGATCGTTGCCTGATACAGGACAGTACAGGCTGCCTCTAGGAATGGTGGAGCTGGCAAGTTAAAATGGGTGGCAAAACTGAGATTCAATGAGTAGCACAGGTAAGGATCTGGGGACAGGACAAACACTTTTATTCCCAAACACATTTTTCAGAACATGATTCCCGTCCCTAGATTTGGGAAAGAGATGCCCCCTCTCTCATTCCACTCATTTTCTCAGTATGGGGTATGGCAGCAGATTCCTGATCCCCTGCCCACCCACCCAGGTGATGTCCCAGTGGATGAAAATGCAAAGACTCTCTTCTGTTGCATGAGAAGCAACATGCTACATAGATTCCACTTTAGTTTGTGTGATGGGAACAAATTCCTTCACAAGTCGCTGAATGGGGTCAAATTACTTACACCATGGTAAATGAAGAAAGTAAACACATATGTTTGTTTAAAACCTCTAGCAACTCCACTTGCTCAGAGGATTCTCGGCTTCTGTGTTCCTTTTGTTAAACTGCTCAACTTCTCCATCTCTTCCTTTTTAGGAAGATTAGTTCCTTTTGTCACATACACTTCTGGTTATAAACCAAGTAATAGTAGCTAAACTTGCTGGCAGATGGCACATTTATTATTTTCATTTTGTTAGCCCCTGAGCCACCACAAAAAACAAAGTTGAAGAACTAATAATTTTAGTTACACCAGCAAAGTGAAGGGCTGATAACATTCCCTACCGAGCAACAAATTAAAATAAGCCTAAAGCAACAAGCAGTTTCTAACTTTTCTGTGTGTATTTTTATTTCCATGTCTCTGGTGGCTACCTACAAGGAGAAACATGGCAAAAGCTTCCCTTAACTCTGAATTTCAAGTCTGAATTAAATTATCAATGTCAGCAGAAGTTCCACTATACTTATTTAGCTGATGCAACATGGATCCTTCCAGCCAGGCCGTCTGCCTGAACGTTGACAGGAAAGCCTTCCTCAGGAGGAACCATGGAGGAACAGGAGGGGTCTTGGTCAACTGGAGGGTTCAGTATCAGCCATGGGAGGGTGTCTAAAAATAAAAACCTAGCTGCTGCAGTCCCTTCTGAGGATATACTACTAGGTCTTACATATGCAACATCTCCTACTCCCTCATTAGACTCTTTCCCATCACAGTATATGGCATTTCTGAAAGGCCATTGTTTCATCAAATTCTCCCTGGGCACTTAAGATGAGCTGAGGGGAAGCATTAACTCAGATGGTCCTCCAGGAATGAGAAGACATACAGACTATGCCATGGCACTTCCCCACTGCCACAAATGTTGGGTTCTTGAAACCAAGAGGACATTCAGTCCTGTCTTCCCAGATGTGTTTGGCAGCCCACAGCTGCAGGACCATTACAGCAGTGAATTTCTTCTTACAACGCTACCTGCCTGCAAGCCAGTGACCAAATCCTGCTGCTCGCTTTGGCAGAGAAGCTGTTCACATCACAGTTGTCAGCCTGCTGCTACACAGTCAAACCTGAACATCTGTAGTGTTCGGCTAGCAGTAATCAAAGCCACACACTATTCTTTGCTACTTCACTCCTCCATCACAGCCCCAGCTAGTCTTGTTCTCTGCTCCTGTGAGTCAAAAAAGGACAGAGAGCACAAGTTCAACTCGGGAAATGTTCCTCAGATAAGTTCTGCTTTGTAAGCGTTTGGTTCCTGCTTGGCTTTGTTCACTGCTATCTGAACTGCCTGAAAAGAAATCAAATGCAGCCTTTCCTAGCAACAGGGTATTAGATCGAACTTATAATATCTGCAGTACCTAAAAATGGAGTATTGTACTGACTACAGTCAGTTAAACCAAAATCTCCTAAAATTAGAGCCTAAAATTCTATGCTTTAAAGGGCTGATTTTCCACTTGAAGATTTTTAGACTTCATTGTCAATGCCGTGTAACAAATATTGAATAGCATATAGTTGCTTTTCTCCAATAGTAGAAAAAAATATAAGGATATGTTTTAGATTAGCAATGGTTAAACTGCTCCAAACTTTGGCCCACTCTCCAAAACCAACTGCACCATATCTTTTGGGGGTTCAGGAAAGTCTAACAGCTTCCTTTTTTTATTACTATTATTTCTAAATATTTTCTGTGTTCAGCCTTCACCAAGAGTGCTGAGGCTACAAATGCTTCTTGGCATCTGTAGATAGTAATATCCCTCATCCTCTGATGGCGATGTACCTTTCGAGCCTCATATTCATAAATCTTCTAAATGCCCAGGAGATAACTAAGTACTACTCTGTACCACTATGGTAACCTATGGCATAAAGAGGTTAAGAAACTTTTCATGCATTACCAACTGAGTCAGAGCTGAATATTGAACCTCCAAGTCCTGATCCCTCATTTTTCTTCCAACCACTCACTGGCCATCCCACTCCCAGTAACCAAGCAGTTTGATAATCACAATAATTTTTCCAAAATGTACCTTCTGGTTCTTTTTCTCCACTTCAGCATAATCATTAACTTTTAAGATTTAGTGCATTGCTTATGTAAACAGAAAAGACATTTTAAAATCTTAACACAGTGGATTTGGATTTTCGTTAAGGAAAATGCATGTCTCAGGGAGAGTGAGATGGGGCCAATCCCTGCACCACTCAGCTGTTGTTTCCCCTTCTAAGGATCCACATTGCAAGTGCATGTCTGATCCAGCAGCCACCTTGCTGCCTTGAATCCATATTTGGATACTCAGCCTAAAGCCACATGTACATTGTGACACCAGTGAGACAGTGGGAGGAGGTGAGATTTTATGACAAGGTACGGGGAGAGGAAGTAGGAGAGGCAGTGGAGTAGGAGCACCACCGAAAGGCCATATCTCCTCAGGTGAAAGTGGTTTGAAGGTCCCTGTTGCAGCAACTTCTTGCAAGCCCCTTTCAATCCCTGTTGCAGAAACAAGGAGGACATGCATTTTATATTGCTTTGGCTCCCTGCCTGTGTTGGGCACACAGTCAGGCTGGATACTGATGAATTCAGCCAGAGGCCTCTAAATTGAATTCATGCCTTTTTCAAAGCAATTTTTATAAGGTGACACCATCAGGTATATTTTTCATTTTAAAACAAGAAGGCTATTTTAACAGGGATTAATCCTTGACTGGAAGAAAAAAAAAATCTAGGACTAAGTTTTAGATATTAAATTTTTCAGGTTTTTAAGTCAAGATGTGTAAAAGGTCACCATCCACAACATCTCCTTGTGACACCCTCTAGTGTTTCAGCCACTCAGTCTTTCACCTCAAGCACTGCTCACCCTCACACGTTTTTTTTCATGGTCCAGTCTTGTGGTTAAAACTAAGACACACTGAAGTATTACCCCTTAGGGCTATCCAGCACATGCCCCAAAAGACCGGGTACACATGGGCTGTATCCTCAGCTGAAGACTCCTCTACACTTCAACACAGGCTTTCCTGGGCTTGAGGTATAAGGACAAGCCTATTCAGTGGGGAAGCTGCTTTACTTCACTAAGTAAAATAAATAACTTCACAACCCACCCAGTGGGTTCCTTAGCTCTAAATGATGCCCTTTGATCACTTCTTGACCCATACCCCCCAAAACCAGGTCTTATTTGAAGGGAACATTAGTGATCTCAGATGCCTCAAACAAACCAGTTAGCCACAGCTGTCCACCAGAAGTGTCATCAAGCAGATTTGTGAAGAAAGTGAGAATACTGGTATTTATCCCTAAATCCAAGGACCAGCTGATACAGTACCTGCCAAGCTCTCCGCAAATTTGGAAGCCAGGCAGATGCACCCTCTGGCTCTGCCTGAAGCCTACTGACAGAAGCTGCTAAGGGAGCAGGTGCTTTGTACAGACCTTATTACGAAAGAGGTTAAAAGATGACAGCGCTGAGAAGATACAGCCATTCTCTGTGGAGTGGTTGCTGAAGGAATGGGAGAACTTGTCTTGGAAAGACGCCCTGTTGAAGTTGTTTTTTTTTCATTTGGGTGTGAAAGGAAATTTGTACATCCAGGGGACACATGCTGCAATGCTGTTTTTCACATTTAACCTCTTTTTATAAGGGATGAAGAAGAAGTGCTTCTTGCAGTGCAGCTAAAGGGAAACCATCACTCCAGTGAGCCTGTCTGACTAGAATTCTGCAGTGTTTGGTGAATGAAGCTATAAATGCAGGTTCAAAAACCTATGCTGGGATTAAAATAAACTCCAAGCAGGAACCTGAAGGCTCTCACTTCATTTGAGGGCATTTTTTGCAAAAATTCTAGATAACCATTACCAATATTCTATTAATTATTTTTAGAAAGAATAGGTTCAGGAGACAAATAGCTTGGTTTTGCAGAAAAAGTCCTAGTCCATATCAATTCCTGTGAAAGGAAGAAAACACAAAGCAACATAAAAAAGATCAGTGCTCCTGGTCAGGCAGCAGAACAACTACATAATTACAGATTCACTGAGGGAGTTTTAAGTTCCTTGCAAAATTAAAAGCAATTAAGACAATTGCCTGATTGTCTTAATAGAAAGCAAAACCAGGAACATTTTGCAGAGTCACTGTTGATATACTAACCGGAATATCTCTGCCTTACACCACCCTAATACACTACCTCATGCTTTATTTTCATCATCCTGGATTGTCCCTGAGAATCAAGCATTTTCTCTCAGTTGTTAATATATACAAGCAAGTTTTTAAGGAGAGAAAGTGAATGGTGATTTCTGATACAAGTCTCAGACTTTGGGGCTGGTACTGCTTGCATGCAATGGGCAGCAAGAATTTCACATTATCTGGCTGAAAAATTTTATTTCTGTCTGTTTGGGTTTTTTTTCTTCTTGCTTTCTCTGAGCACCAAAGTGCAGCCAAATTTCAACATGAGAAGGAAGTTGCTTTTCTGGGACTCCTAATGACACACTGCTCTCTGAAGTGTGCAGTGCTTGCACTCAACAACCAGGTTTGGGACTAGGAGGGAATTTTCCCTCTAGGCAAAATTACCAGAAAATCTTAAGGCGTTCCTGGGCTTGTCTTTATCACATGCTTTATCTCTCTACCCTAATCTTAAGGGAAACCTGTTAATTATTGAGTGCTCTAGTGTCACAAGGGTGTAGGACATTGGTGATTCCCTCAACCTCCTTTGTCCTATTTTCATCATATGCTTATGGCATTTGTTCATCTACTAAAGGTCTTACATTGATCACAAATAAGGTATGTTTTAAGGTGTTTGCTGGTGTGAGAAGTAGCCTCTTGACTTTTCTCAACTAGCTGCATACTACTTGGTGTCCTGCTCTTGCAAAGGACTGCATTCAATGCCATGGGTGACCTCTTTCAAGCCAATGTTTTCAGATTTCATGAATCAAGAAACCAACAATTTACACAATGAGACAAAACATTACCAGGCTGCTAAGATTATACTGCAGCTATTCAAGAACCTGTCGATTCTAGTGTATCAAGCAAACCTACTTAAAAATTGGGTTCTGTGCACTAGAGAAATGTTCCATAATACCTCTGCTTTTCCTGCAATCATTCTATTCTGACAGTACCATGAAACCAATTCTCAAAAGTTTGGAAAAGGAGGAGGATGATCAAACTTTTGCTAAAAATGTCCAGATACTGTTTGTTTCAGGGTATGCTAGAAACATTAGGTTTCCCATAGTACAAGAGCAATTTAATGCATCATTTTAACCATATGGTCAAAATGGCCACTCTTTCAGGAGCCACATTTTTTTATGAGGACTTTATTTCCCACTCATCCTGATTACCACCTCCTACTTCACAAATTCTCTAGAGCAATGGCTAATGTTACAATACTAGTTTACATAATGTGGTTTACAGGTAATTCAGTTTCAGCCTCTGAAAGCAGCAACTATTGCATGGAAAAATATCTCACTTGTGTTATTTCACTGCACCACCAGCAGCATGTGGCTGTCCATTTTGGTGTGAAACTCCGTATTTCAAATGCTACAGACTCAGACAAGAACGCAGCCTTACTGGATAGCTCCAGTCTTGACTACAACAGTACAAATTTGAGGCAAGTTCTCTCACATGGTCAATTAATCCAGACTGACACTAAAACAACACAGAGCCCAAAAGACATGGAATGCCTTTATAATGCTAATTTAATTATGATCAGCTTTATTGTCTTAAAATATGCATTATGTACTTCCATATAATAAAAACATGTAAATTCACTGTGGTATTATTTCTTAGTGTTTTCATTCCTAATCTCCCAAGATACAAGTAGCAAAAGAAATCACCAGTTCCTAGCAGTTAGAAGCACAGACAGAGGACCTGCTATCTAGTTTCTTGCCTGCTGCTGACCTGCTGAATAACACAAGTCATGCCTCTTTTTACATTTGCCGCTGCACAAGAACAGCCGACCCTCCTCTCTTCAGAACTACGAAACCCACATTTCTGAATTATTAAGGGTATACAGCCAGGGTGAAAATCTATTTAACTGAAGGCTTGACTAAAGAGATTGGGTACAAGATGAACTTCTCCTCAGGTGTCTAATCATTCGAATGACTACCATGCCTCTACTCAGCTACCCTCTTCCAAAGTTAATACCTACGAACAAGTGACAAGTTTCCTTTTCATGTATTTGCCCATTTCCTGAACTGTCTTTTCACTTCCACCAATTTCCATTTCTGGTCACAGTGTTTAATTCCATCACTAAAGTCGTTGAGTCATTTCATTATTCACTTCCTTTCACATTAATGTAGATGATGCATCAAACCTCCATGCTAACCCAGCTCCCCAACTTGATATGGCACCTCTCAAAGAGAGAAGTTCCTGCAGAGATCTCACTCTGGAATTTCTGACTTAGCACATTTAAGTGAACTCAACTTGTGTAACAAAAGCAAATAAAAATCCCATGACACAAGCAAAGTTAGAGACCACAGAGGCATTTCTGAGGCATTTTCGGGCAGATAGTTTGCATACTGTTGTTATAAAAGCAAAAATACTTGTTGGCTATGGAGTTTATATTACAATATCCCCACAGGGTACGTGAAACATGGGGGTGCATGGCATCCTGAAGAAGTGTCTCCCACTGAAGGAGTGAGTGTCTACTCTTAAAAATGTTACTTTCTATTTCAGTTTGAGGACAGCTTTGCTGGTTTTCGTTGTTGTTGCTATAGCTGACTGATCCTATACTCTGGTGATATATTATTCTCCCTCGCCTGCCTTCACCAATCACTGTACGTCTGTCAAAAGTGTTAGAATCAGTTGGCACAGTCACATCATGAGTGGGAACAAGCCAGGTCTTTTGGAAATCCTATGAATTTTCATAGCACGAACAAGTTTGCTATAGAACCTGGCTGAAATTTTAGAGGTCTTCAAGACATTGAAAAAAATCAGCCAGCACTTAACAGGTCTGAATTATTGAGGCTGGAGGTATAAAAACCCACCCAATAATAGAAAAGCAGTCAGTCACGGAGGACAATTGTGAATTCTGCAAAAGCAATTGGAACATTTAATAGACTTCTTTTTAAAAGCCTCGAATGAAGTCACAAAGTCCTCAGACATTGAATTAAAATATCCACAATGGTCTGTTCCGAAATGGAGCCTGGGATGTTTAAGAAGTTGAATAAATGGCAGACTTCCTACTCTGTGCCAAGACTTCAATTCCAACTTCTAGTTGCTTCACTTCAATATTGTCTAAACTTACTTTTTTCCTGTGTGTTGAGATTTAGAAATGATATTGCTGTGCTGGCAAGAACAGTTATTAGGTGCTGAAAAATTCAATCATGCAGAAGGGAGTGGGGTGGGGGGAAATGTATGCCAGGTTATTTATTATCTCTCTATACAAGCTCTGTATTTTGTCAAGGCAGCATCCTAAGGAAAATTTCATTGTAGTTCTAAAGACGAGATGACAATGGAAAATCCAGTTAAAAATCTGGAAATTCTGATAGCAGCTCTTTATTCAGTCTACTTTAATTCAGCTACATATCTTCAATATATGCCAATCTAATTAAGAACTGGTGAACAGATATTAATAGAAATATATCTTGGATGCTAATAATGTGGGCTTTATGCCCCTGCCTAGCAAAGCTGATATGTTGGAGGTAATAGGAGTATTAGTGTTAGAGAGATGCCACGCTTGCAAAGGCGGGTGAATAACTCTATGTGGGTAGAATCTTCCTATCCAAGAGCCCCTGTAAGCATTAATGGTGCCCCTCTGCCTACATGATGCAAAGATTTATCATTTATACTTCCCAAGTGGTTCAAAGGATGACTAGTCTTTGAAAACAACAGATAAGAAGGAGTTATCCAGAAAGAGAAGCAGTTTGTGAAACAGCATCTAATAGCTATTATCTACTTCACCCCTACCCACAAGCCTATCTAGCTGTTACAGCCCTTTGTGCTCAGTTCTAAATGAAATAAAGTTACAGCCTCTATCAGAGAAAGCTGAGCAGAGACTCAGCACACTGCAGTGAGACTGAAGGCATCCTGTGTAGAGGTAGATGGTAAGACACTGCCAAAAATATTGAGTGCAGCAGACATGGTGAGCAGTCCAAGCAGGATGGAGACAGAATATCTTTTCAGGTCTGGCACCACTGCCTGGTGCTGCAGAAAATCAGCATCTTCCATGTTGGAAGAAGGTCATCACAAAGCTTTAATAGATTTTCCTATCACCACGTACTAGACTTGTATCTCTAGATACCATGAAGGGAACTTGGTGAGACTAAATTATTAGGTCAACTGAAGAGAAAATCAGATGCAGGACAGATCAAAATTCCTATGATTCCTTACTCCACGTTCTCCAAATCTGTATTTCTGTTCTTTAGCTTAAATATTTCTGCTGGTTTTACACTATCATAAATGACAATGGAATAAACACAAGTTCAAAAAGGCTGCTTGCTCAAGTTTTACAACAATAAGTGCTTTTTTGACAAAATCAGGAAATTTTGCAGGAAGGTATCAAATTCCGTCAGTGCTTTCACTGGGAAATTATATTTCACTGTGATACATTCAAATAATTTTGTTTCGATAGAATAATTTTAGCTACTATTATGACAAGCAGAACTAAGAGCAAAATGTTCTAAATTACCATTACGAGGCAGTTCAAGAAAGTAATTTCAATGTTTCAGGAATAAAAAATTTCCCAAACTTCCACTAAATTTAATTTTGACTTCTAGTGCTGGTTCAAAAATAAAATTATGAGTTTCCTGCAGAATGAAAATTGTGAGTTTCCTCCAGAAAGAAATTTTTTCTTTTTCTGATAAGCAACCTTCAGTAATAGCATTTCAAATGCAATTTGGGGGAACACTTTTTTCACACTTATGTCACATGGCTCAAGTTATCTCTTGGCCTATTACCGTCCCAGAACCTCCTCCTCTTCTTACAGGGCAAGCACCAAGGAATATTCCAGGGGCAACAGCAGTGAGCTGCACACAGCACATCAGGAGAGAACTTCATCTCTTTAAAATGATACAAAAGCAGGTTCAGGCAAATCTAATAAACCAAAGAAAAGGAAACCCATTTCAGAGAACACTAGGAGGAAAGGAAAGGAAATAGAATTAAGGGAACCCATTTACCCATTGCAGGCTTCAGTGGGTCATGCACAAAATTTGCAGAGATAGAACTGGTCATGAATATACTGTCCTCTGTTTGATAACTTAAATGACTAAATCTCCTACCTTCCACTAATTTTTTGTTGTTTTCTTTTTAAATTATTTGTATCTGAGGAAGAAGGGTGGGACACACCCCTAGGAATTTTAGCTTATGTGCAGAGGCATCCACTTTCCCCATGTATTTGGTGCTCTGTAAGCAGACCCTACATTTCTGGGAGGGTGAGTGTCTTATGGGAAGGCACTTGGGAAAGTTTGGTTTTTTTTTTTTCTGAAGAGAACAGAACAGACAGATATTTATGTGGTCCCTTCTGGCCTGCATAAGTTCACCACCCTCAGCTGGGCAGTGGGAGCAATGGAAATGAAGCACTCTGGGAGATTCACACAAAGAGATTTATTTGAGGAATTGCTTCCCCTCCAACATGCTCAAGGGCATGTCTGAGGGCATTTAAATGCTCTCTTTTTTTTCCCCTTGCTGAAAAATTTAATATCTCAAAATAGCAATTCCTCAGCTGGAGGTTAATGGAGGGTTCCAGAGATGAACATCGCACACTGCAAAAATCTTGAGCAAATATGCCCAAGAGACAGGAAAGAAGGCAGCATGTACATGCAGAGGCCGTGATGTACAGCTCTGCACTTGGGCAGTGCCAAGACATGTGGTTCCACTACAGCCATCAGGTATCTTGAGAATACTAGCTTGGATTCAAATGGGCTAGGACCTGTATGGGTCCTCTTGGTGCCATGCACAATGTTGTGCAGGGAAAGATGCACAAGAGGGAGGTCTAGGCTGCGCTGTCTCATTTTAAAAGCAAGCAAGTCCAAAAAGACAAACCATCCCAAAAGTGCTATTTGATGACTTCTGCCACCTCCAGAGAGACCCCAACGAGCTGCCTGGCCTTTCAAGTGGGCTGCATCCCCTAAAGTCAAAACTATATCTTTTGGGTGGATTAGAGAAGTTGTTAGCAGCCAAGAGGTTGCTAATGGGACCTCTACCAGCATTCATGGTGTCCTTCTGTCCCTATCCTGCCTCTATATCAAACCATCTCTTTCATGCATCAAGAAGCATTATCCTTCAGCCCGACCCTCTGGTGATCCCTGCACCTGCAACAAAATCTCCGGGATTGTCAAAGTCATCACAAGTTTCCTGTGCTTTCTGCCTCCTTACTGAGTTAAAATGAATAGGAAATGTGGGAGGTGGGAGTAAAGTTAAAGGGTCTGAAAGAGTCCACAAGCATGAACCTGCGGATGGTAGAAAAGAACAAATGACACTGCCCTGCACCAAATGCCGCTTTCAGCAGAGGGGCACATTGCCAGGATGTGACTGGGTCGTGCATCTGAGTGGCTCAGAGTCCTGCCTTTGCCTTTCTGGTGTGAAAGACATACTCTTTCTGCAGGCTGTGCAACAGGGATGGATTTCATTTGCTTTTCATAGGCATCTGTGCTGAATATCAGCCAGAATGCAGAGATAGGATGCCGACAAGCCAACCATCAGCAGGATTTTATTTCCTGGCTTCTCTTTAATTGCAGTGTTAACTTGTCGAATACCACAATATTGCTTTCCCATGACCTTTGCTGTTAACCAGAGACTTCAGGGCAAGTTGGATTGCTTCTCATGTTCAGCAGCAGCTGTAGGGAGCGGCCGATTGCGTTAGGCAATATGCCACCAGAGGGACTGACTCAAAAGCACTAACTTAAGTGTGAAATCTGCCTTCCCCTCTCTTCTAAATCAGCCCTTCACATTTAACACCCCTGTATCTGCTTTGATGCTGCCATACAGGGGAGGGATAGCTGAATGAATGCAAATTATGGCATATTCATTAATTATGAATATTCATTAAGTGGGCTAGCTAGTGCTAATGTGCTCCTGTTTGGGAGGGTCTCAGCAGCATGATAGAAGGCTCTTTAAGAAACAGCATTATATTAAAGGGACAAAGCAAGCATCTACAGAAGGCTCTTTAAGAAACGGCATTATATTAAAGGGACAAAGCAAGCATCTGTCAGAAATGAGCAATTGTCTGAAAGGCCAGAACATGTTAAATACATCCAGACCCTGCTGGGAGATTTTCTTCCAGAGGATATGTGTATCTTCCATGCCCATTAAGTCAAACTCTGGTCTGTATTCCCTGCTGATGCTTCATGCCTTAAGCATGCAAGCACACATAAACTAGTGCTGTTTCAGGCCACACATCTGTGCTGATTCAAAGGAATTCTTTTCTGTGGTCATATCACAGCTCTGCTGGCTTTTGCATGCATTCCTGTTCTGAGGAGCAGGTTGGGTCCAGTTCACAAAATGAAAAGATCATCTCAAAAGAAATTTAAATTTTCCACCTGGGCTACGGTCAAAAATCCTTTTGAAATTATTTCAATTATTTTAACCAGCATTACCAGTTTGCCCTTTTATCTCATAGTTTATGAGAAAAAATCCACACATTGGGAACATTAACAATGTCAGGCAATAAAAATGTAGAAAATATTCCAGAGAAATTAATGGCTTCTAACCTTCCAAAGAGCTTCAACCCTTCCAAAAACACTTCCTCTTGACAGATGAACGTGGCTGCCCCCTTCACACATTCCTCAAGGAGAGGCTGCCAGAGCCAGACATAGCCTGCATCTGCTACATCACCCCTTGTCATCTCACTGCAACATCGAGCTTCATCTCTACCATAGCAGAAAATAATCACATTTTCTACAATTATAATGAAATACTCTGAGTTCAGAGCACTTCACAAGCAAACTGCCAGATGTTACATACACTGCATTAATAGGGCAATAGAGAGAGGCAGGTAATGCCAAAAGTAATGTGGTAAGCTGGTGATGGGACTGGAGAAGGACATCCACCTCCAACCATACAAGCTTATGCTGCCATCAGCCTTCTGGGGCCAGTGTCTCCAGACTGTCCCTGCAGAGGGGCAAGTGGTGGCTGGGAACACAAGGAAGAGATGATTTGGGTTGTCTGATCCCAGTTTCCTTGGGCTTTTCAGGTTCTGGATGAGCATACAAAGTCAAGCCAAGTCAAAATCTCTTGGCAGAAGCACCACAAATATTATTTTATTGATAACAAGTTGCAATATTTTCAAATTATTTCCCTTGCAGGTTTTTCATATGCTGTGAGCAGTGCTTTGTGTTGGAGATCTAGGGTTGATCTGGTGGCAGAAGAGGTTTCTTTTAAAAAGCAAGAGGCAAGTAAAGAACTACAGTGGTGGTGGAAACATGAGAACTGTCTTCTAGTTATACCAGAATACATACAGCAAAACACCTGGTATCATTACACTTCATCTTTGAAGTTTATCAATGTCTTTTAGGCAGAAGTTCAAACCCTGGCACAGTCCTTCCAAGTACTTTAGTATTTCCAAAACCATAAGAATTTTAATACCAAGCTTTTAACCAGCTTCAGTTCTTCAGATGAGAGCTAAACCTGTGTTGTGCTGCATAGTCATTCAGGGGTTCACAGAACATCTTGTTCTCAGGACATGATTTCACTCATCCTTTGGCTACTTATCCTTGTACCTGCAGCTACACAGTACATGTCACTCCTAAAAATGGTGGCACTTCAGTGGTGTAGGGTATTTGTGACTTGGGAGATGCCTCTAGATCCTTCAGCACAAAAGGTAGAGGAATCTGAGGCTGCTGACTTTGTTCTCTTTGAACCAGCTCATGCACATTTAGCAAACACAGGGTAGTCTTCAAATATTTCAGTCTCAGGGCCACACAAGTGGGATGAGTTTGTGCAACAAGATAAATAAAAGTTATCCAAGTGGTCTGAAAACTTTGGCTCAATTAGAGGGAAATGAACTCTCACAGTTCAGTCTCTGATAAAAACCAGGCTCCTTTATAACCTTCCCTGAGTGTTATGATAATCAACACCACAGCTCAGCTGCTAGTCTGTGATCAGGAGCTGTTTGGGATGGGAACAGTAGAGGATGCTTCACGCCAAGGGATCAACACATCTATCTGGGGCAGTCGCAACACAGCCTACCAGCCCTATGTCTGGCTCATATCCATGCTACTCATCCCCTGCTCTCATAAAGAACTGAGCTCCATCTGCAAGCTTAAAAAAGGAACAAAACCAAGGAAACTTTTTTCTTCCTCCATCAAATTCTATCTAAGCGGACAGCTTTCAAAAGGCTCAGCATTTTTTGAGTTTCAGGTTCCTTTTACGTTTCTCAGAAAACATTTGCCCAAAGTCATCAAATCTGTCTGAAAACCTTTGCCTTCACTTCTAGGAAATTAGATGCACAATTGCATTTCCCCAGGGTCTCTTTGGCTCACAAAACTGAGCATAGAAGAGGCAGGTTTGTGTGAGAAATGCAGCCTAATAAACGGTAGCTCACAGTGTGAGGATTTGTTTATTTAGCAAAGACTTGGAATGAAAAAGGAAGACTTGAAAGGAAAGGGCAAATGTGATCCTTATTTTGTTCACCACATGGAACTTCTTTTCTTATTCCTTCAGCCATTTGAATATGACTGCTTCTGGAGGCTGCCAAGATCAGAGAGGCGAAAGGGCAATCCTTCATCTAAGCATAAGCCCTACACTTTAAAAGCTCCCTGTGCACTCTTTCAACTTATGCCCCAAATTATACTACTTTTTTTTTTTTTTTTTTTTTTCCCAACATTTGAAAATGCTTTAGGATATCAGGTGCCTTTCTCACTTGTGTATTTTTCACACATCATCACCTGCTTTCCCTATGGCTGTCCTTCCCCAGTTTAAAACCTCACCTTTGTACGAAGATTAGCATAGTAGTCATGTATCCTAAAGGGGAAAAGATGGGACGACAGAAGAGATGCAGTCCTCTAGTACATGCTAACTATATCCCAGCCTGACCTGTGACAGGTCCATGACCTGAGGTACCTGGTCTAATTACAACTGCTACAGGAGAAGTAGTCAAGTTGGGTGCACACCTGTATGGGGACTGTGTGCTGCAAACCACTGGTCCCTCACCATTGAGGCTCTGCTGGCTGCAGCCTGAGCTGAAAACTACTGCCGGGCTTGATTACTTGAGCTCCAGGTGGAGTTGGCAGAGCTGCAGAGAGGAGGCAGCAAGGGCCACCCAGACCCAAGCAAATCTGGCTGTGGTGAATCTCATCTTAAAGGATAAAGGGTTGGTAGCAGACCATGCAGAGTAGGTTAATTGCTCTTTTCTTTTTTCAGGATAGAAACATATGAGGCCTTATTGATGGAGTGAGTCCAGAAGAGGGCTGCAAAAATGATCAAAGGGTGAAGCACCTCTCCTACAAAGACAGGCTGAGAGAGTTGGGGTTGTTCAGCCTGGAGAAGAGAAGGCTCCAGGGAGACTTTATTGCAGTCTTACAGTACCTGAAGGGGGCTTACAGGAAAGGTGTAGACGGACTGTTTATAAGGTCATGTAGCAATTGGACAATGGGCAATGGCTAATGGCTTTAAACTAGAGAAGGGAAGATTTGGATTGGACATTAGGAAGAAGTTCTTTACTACAAGGGTGGTGAAACACTGGAACAGGTTGTCCAGGGAGGTAGTGGAGGCCCCATTCCTGGGAACATTCAAGCTCAGGCTTGACAGGGCTCTGAGTAACCTGCTCTAGTTGAAGATGTCCCTGCTCACTACAGGAGGGTTGGACTAGATGACCTTTAGAGATCCCTTCCAACCCAGTGCATTCTATGATTTTATTTTGTTCCTATATAAAGTGTGTGAATAGCTAGTGGAGGCAGCCTGGCTTCCAAACTGCTCTGAAGATGATGACGCTGTACGGTTCATGCCACCTGTCAAAAGACACCCTGTGCTTGAGTGATGAATGCCACCCAAGAGTATTCATGAAGCTACAATGAACTGGGACAATGGCTTAGCTTTCAGCTGCCTCTGTTGAACTTTGCACTCATAAAAACTCAGCTGAAGTTTCATCCAGTCCCACATCCATTCTCATTGCTATTTGAAGATGAAGTTAATATGCCAGGCCTACCATAACTACTAGTTAACACCTGCTGAAGGCTAGATAGATCACAAAAGACCCAGAGAATGAGCCTCTGTACCTTGGGTTACCCAATATTGGAGTCTGTGCAGGAAACCAGAAGGTAATATAGACACACCATTTAAAAATCCATATCTACATTAAGTTGAGTCTGCAGCCATTTTCGTTACCCAGAATGGGACAGGCCCATAAGACTGAGGAAAGCACTTAAAGCCACAAGAAGGCATTGCTTCCTCCAGGTTGTTCACATAGATATTAGAACTTCAGAGAGAGTTTGCAAATCACCACATTCTACTGAGAATTGCACTGACTGCCTTCTTGGTCATGCTTATTAAAAAATAAATCATGTAAACAAAGGGAGGAGCAGCTTTGTGCTGCTCTGTAAAGGCTTCTGATTAAGCATATGGCTGCTTTTAATGACCCTCAAATCTTGCATTTTAATGCCTGGAGGGGCGTGGTGCTTTCATTTTACAATATCAAGGGCACACAAAACCCAGATACAGATGATTAAGTTTATCACTATAACCTTTTGTTTCTCATTTCACTGTAGAAAACTGTTTAAGGCATAGAGCAGATCCTGATATGTCCTCATTACCTCGAACCTCATCATAGCTCTTACACTCATAGCCTAGTGACAACCAGTGATTACCAAATACCCATCTTTACCTGTGGATAGAGCCTGAGGACTAATGAGAACATTTTGAAGTGGGAAGGAGAATGGTTAGTGCCTGTACCATTCCCTTGCCTTTTTTTCTCCATTGCTGTCTGGCAGGATTTGTGCTAGTCTATGCTGATTTGCTACCTGCTAGCAACCCCAAAGAAGCGGGAAGATGTGATCCTTACTGCTTTCTATGCTCACCCTCCTGCCACCTGAAGAAAATGCCAGAGATGAGCTTCATCTGGACATGAGGCAAGGGAGGGGAAGGGAATAGCTGGTCTAGTGTCTCTCATATCCCTTCACCTACAAGCACATTCAGCCAAGCCTTCAGGAGGTCCAGCCACAGGACACACTTAGAGGACTTTTTCACTCCATTGGGCCCATAGAGGGACATGGGAAGAGAAGGAGAAATGTGTAAAGCATTTCTGTTAGCAGGATAGCAGCAGTAAAGCTAGAGGGAACACACTCTGAATGCAGATTCATAGCAGTGCAAATGTCTTAATTCTCACTGCCCCACAGCCAGTCCTCTCTGGTAGTACAGCCATACCATGTGGTATATAATGTATCTTCAGATTACAAGGTCAAGAGGAAATGCTGCTATTATCCAGTCTGACTTTCTATGTAATGTAGAAATGAGAATTTCTTGGGATTTCTCCCCCTTTCAGGTACAGTTCCTTTCTGAAAAAACAGCTAATCTCATTTTATGAAATGCCAGCAACAGACAGCTGACAAGAATGCTTGCTCCAGTGATTACTTGCCATCACCATGAAAAACACAATCTGTTTCTAGTCTGGTTTTGGCTTGGCTTGAATTTCCAGTCCCTGCATACAAGACTATGAAGAGGAAGTGCAAGTTTAGCAAAGATGCACATATCATGATTGCCTTTATGAACTACAGCAGGAGGAAAAGCTCTTTCACTGGGCTTGTAACCCATTTTTCTGAAAGACCACATGTACCAGCCCTTCCTAATGAATTCACCAAGAGGTTACACCCAGGTGGCATTTTCTACACCCTTTTTAGGTCTGTCATTGTAGCAAAGATTCCCTTTAAAGACCTGGTTCACAGAGGTCATTGAAGACATCAGAACTTCAAATACACTGACCTACCCATTAAAATTATAGCCTCAGTGTATATTCAATAAGGGATAACAGTGATTTAAGTTCAAAGAAGTCCCTGAGCTTTATTGCATTTTTCAAAATCTGATTCTAGGCATTTTGTTCATATTCTGTTGGTTTGGTTTTTTTGGTTTTGGGTGGTTTTTTGGTGTGGTGTGGTTTTGTGGTTTTTTGTTTTTTTTTTTTTTTTTTTTTTTTTTTTGAAACAAACTTGTTTAGACAGGAATATTAAAAATACAGCTTTATGATAGTTTTCTCTCACCTTCCAACCTCTGTTAGTAACTCAGGTTGCAGTGAACCCAAAGTGGCAGTTTTGGACTATCTCAAAGATGGAGTAGATGAAATTACTTACATTCTTTAAACCATGATAGATCAAATGCTGTCACAGGAAAACTCATGCTGGATTCTGATGGCACAGACTCTGCTGAAGTGAACCTAAAGTGTCACTCTGTGACTGAGATACATAATGAAAGGCAGAATAATTTTTTTTGAGCTTAGGTCAAAGATCCCTGATGCCTCATGGAAAATTCCGAAACATGCTTGAAGACAATTTTGCTGACATATCATTTTCTATATTTTTCTGTCTATTTTAAGAAAATCCCATGCTCTCTTTGCCATTGATAGCCTACATACTTATGCAATATCCTGGGTTATGCACCCTGAAGTATGGATGCATAGAGAATCTTTCACAGATTCAGACCTCATCTGCTAACACTGAGTATTTAACCAGATTTGTAATCTTCTGCTAGACATGTAATTAGGGCACCTGTCTGGAAACTTTAGGGAGGGAGGTAAAATTATTTCTATTTTTCATAAAAAAACTGACTGAAATCAAATCTTTTCAGGGAAATGCATGGATTTTGATGATAATCTTGGTCAGGCAAGGTTTATTAACATCAGTGCAGAATGAATGATTCAAATGGGACACAAAGTTTCACCCAACCCAAACAGGAAAGGGGCTGTTAATAAGATTATTCCTCCTCAATATGACTGTGCCAGTTACAGATATGTAGCATATCAGTAAAGATTGTGACTCCAAATCTCCTGCAATCTGGGCAAATGTTCTTACAACCAAACACTTGGCTAGTTGTGACAGTCTGTCTCTTTTCTACACTTCTTCTTCTGGACCTGTTCCCTTCTGTATCATAAATAAAAAGTAGGGGGAAAGCAGCTCTTCTACAGACTCAGTTTTAGGTCACTCACTCCCCAGGAATATGGAAAAGTTTATATATCAATTTTATATGTCAGAAAAAGAGCAGGCATGTAAAAGAAATCAACAACCATTCTGAAGTAGCCATTTGTCACTTAGAGATGGGATAAATTCACCTGAGGAATAAAAATAGAGGGAGAAACACATTCTGAAGTGGGAAACACACTTGAACTGAATCTCATCTCATGGACCTGCCTTATCCATCATGAGTATCCCAAATCCTTTCCCTTTTGATCAGGCACTTCACAGTTGCCATCTGCAATTGCAGATCAAAAAGTTACGATCTCCTAAAGAACAGGGTTTTTTTCCCCACAAGTTACACATCAGTCCTGTTTGGCATGAAAAACAGCAGGGAACAAAGATAGCAGACCAAGAATGGCAGCATAGCCCTAGGCTTCAGACCCTGGTCCCGAGTTATAAATGCAAAACCAAAAGAAAACACAATCAAAATTAATTTTCAAGTCTGTACACCTGTGTACAGGGCAAAAACACTGTACACAAGGGAGGCCCATGAGGAGAGGGACACTTGGTAGGAAAAACACAGCATTGTGGCATGCATCTCAGCTTCCAAAAGTCTACAGGTATGACTGGTAGGTGAAGAACACTTGCCATGCATTTGCCCCATCTTCCCTCATGTCTTCATCTGGTAACATCAACCATTCCCACTAGGCTTTTCCATCCACATGGAGCTTATTAGTGAGTTAGTGATAAAATAAATGCATTTCTGAACATTTTTATAGGGGAGACAATGTTAAAGTCAGACTAATAGAAAAATTAAATTTAGAGGAGAAATTAGCTAGGACCAAGTTCTCAGCAGCTCTGTGCTGAGTGAACAGACTGACTTCTGTGGATTTATACCAATGCTGACAATAAGCTGCATACCAAACAATCAGGGTGAGAAGCACTTATGAAAATATGCAAAGAAAAAGAATACATAGATATCTACAAATTCTAAAAGAAATTGTTTATGAAGTAGTAATTTGATTCCCAAGTGGATCCTGCTATGATGCTGAAGGCAACAACTGAGGTGATGTGGTTTATTGGCTAATAAAATCACTGACAATAAACCCACTAAACTGCATTTATTAAAAATAGATTAACATCACATTTGCCAGAGTAAGTGGCAGGAATATTCAAAGTAAGGTGGCATGGCAAGTCTAATCAAGTCAAACCATGCACAGCAATCACATGAATAGACAGCAAATGTCTTCCTTAGCAAGTTGTTTGTGTAATTGACCAAGAAAATGTGGAAAACTATTGAAAAGGAAGATGGTGCATGAAAATTAGATAATAGAAAAAAAATACAAAGAGAAAAACTACTAAAAGCTCCTTGGATATATTTATGAAGGCACGTCATACACTCTGCTTATGTCTCCTCCACATATAGAATAATAAACTCACTGAGGGAACATTCACACTTCTAAGTGGATGTTGAGATATCTTAAAGACATCTCTTAAAAAAAAAAAAAGGAGCCCACACTAACCACCAATTTACTAATAGCATGAACTCACATCTGAAACTATCTTTTCATAAGAAAATCTTTCAGTGCAAAATTATGTCTTTAAATGAGATTTCTCTCAAAACCACATTGAAGTATTTGAGTCATATCAAAACATTACAGTTTGATGTTGCCCGTGAAAATAACTAAGCATTGAAGCTGAATTCTTTACTATAATATAGTACATCATTATATGAACTTTGTAAGTTAGCATCAGTTGTATTATTAAAGCATATACTCAATTTCAACCTTGAAGTACCTGGCTCCAAGAAAAATAAGCTTCTCAGTGCAGGAGACCAAACCAGATAATTACAATGGCTTAAATGGAATGAAACGTCAATAGCAGGATATGTAGGTTGCCAGGTTATGTATGCTACCTGCTGATGGTAGCAGCAATTTTCCAGACCATTTTTGCATACTGGAGAAGATAAGACTCTCATGTAGGTGAAGAAGTAAGTGAATTTGGTCCTGTGAGTGGAGTATTGTTTCTGCATTAACAAAAGAGCAGTTATAAAAACTTTTTTAAGGTTTTCTTTGAACCAGACTCACTAAAAAGTTCACCGGTTGCTCTAAGACTTGTAGAGCATGCCACAATGAAAAAGCAGCTTAGAAATCCAGCAAGAATGGTTTTGCAGCTCAAACAACACCTTTGCCTTCTTATCATGCAAATGTGTTGGGCATGTGCTGTCCCAGCTCAATGGGCACTGAAAAGGCAAGGTTTGAAGTATCACTTATTTGATCAAAATGCTTCCCCTGAAGCAATTTTGATACGTTTTTAAGGAGCATTTCTGAGGAGGGTTATTACACTGTAAAAAACCTGGAGAGACATTCAGACATAGGAATGACAGAGGCTCTAGGAAACCCTTGTGTCATGGCTTGTAAATGCTTCAGGTACTATAATCCAGTTCTGGATTATCATAATAAAAAACGTTTTGCGTTCATATCTCTGTCACTAAAGACTCTTCACCGTGAAAAGGAGTGTTCTCAAAACTGGCATATGAAAGGTGTTTCCACACAGAAGTGTATTCTGTAACCAGGTATGATACCTGGCTGCACTGGAAAAGTAGCTAAATATTTTTTTGTCCATTAAAAAAAAAAAAAAAAAAAAAAAATTAAAGGGACATCACAGTTTAAACTAGTAACGAGACACTGAAGAGTTTCTGGTGTAATCTCAGATCCCATGTTCATCCCCAGAAGCTTTTCAGCTGTGATCACATTAGCAGTCTTGTGGGTCACATCTTAATTTGGCATAAGCAATTCCCAGAAGTGAGGTCTGCAGTTAATAAAGTTAACTCAAGTGGGAAGATACTTGCAGGTACTGACATCATATTCCCCGGTGCAATTCTGCCTGTGCTGCAGCTGGTCCTCTGCTGTCAAAGGGGACACAGCTCTGCCCTCACTCACAGCAAACGGCTTTGAATCACACAGAAGAGTTTATGATGAAGCTCCAGCCATGGGAATGAAATACAGCAATGTTGCCACCGCAGAGGACTTAATAATCTCTCCATCTCTGAGTGGCACATTTCTGCAAAAACTTTCCTTCTACCCTTTTCTTCTGTTTGCTTATGTAGCTCAAGCACTACTGAGATTTTGCACCTACTTTGTGCCAGGAGTCCCATGGACCTCAGACCTTCAGCCCTCAGACAGAAAGAGATGTGAACTGATTTGATGGCTGGATACCCTGAGGAATACAGGAACTCCTTATATACCAACATGGTGCATTTTGAGAAAATATCCAGGCAGTAGATTTTCCCATATTTTTAGGGCAACCACTATTTGCTCGAATCCTGGCCTCCAGATGGCTGCTATGGATGAACAAATAACTCTCAGGAGTCCTGCAAGTCCAGCCCTTATGCACCATGTGGCTGAACTGCACACACAGATCAGCACCATCACATTTGCAGTGCATATGTCTGGGGTGTTAAAGGATCTCTGATATGCACAGCACTCATAAAAATCTTTCTAGCAGGATCCCTCAGTTCAACAGCTTCTCAGGGAGCTCCTTCACCCAGCTATTTTATCCTACTACTTCTTGGGGCACTGATGAATTACTGCCCTCTCAGCCCTACACTGTTTTCCTCAAAGGTAGGGGGAATATCAGCGTATTATCCCCAAGATTCAGAGTTTATCAAGGCTAGGCACGTTCATAACCTGGCATAGCCTGGAAGAATACTCCATGGCTGGGCAGACCTGGGAAGACAGTATTGGTACTTCAACTAATTTCAGGTAACTGTCCTCAAATTTGAGGGCAATCAGTTCATTTTCCTGTATAGTCAAACCTCAACCAGATCTCAGCCTGCATTCAGGAAGAAAAGAATGCCAAAATGGCATTTTACAAGCTACTGTAAAAAAAAAGGAGTCTTATGCTGCTGGTCAGTGATGTAGAAAAAGCATTGGATTTATCAAGAAATGCATAGGCAATGAGTGATGCAAGACAGAGCCATCCATCATGATTTTGTCTTTTGGGGTTGAGGGGTTTTTATTGCCTGACTTGCATCTGCATAAGAGCTGGACTGCACATTACCAAAGGAGATTAAAATAATAAATATGATTGCTTAACAGCATCAACATCAGTCACATATTTGCATTACTGGAAATGCTAATGGCTATAAAAATAACGTTAAGATAGCAGAGTTGTGAGTTATAGAATTTCTTAACTATCGAGGAAAAGGTGAAATTAAATGGACCTAAAGTGCTTGCCAGGTCTGCTTCTGAGGTTGAGTCACCTTTTTCCAGATGAAGAATTGTTAAGATTAAGATCCTAATAGTTAGAAAATCTTTTTTTAAATAATATTTCATAAAAGAGTTTAAGGTCCCACCTTTCTCAGAAATAGTCTGAGGCCTATTCTCTCACTCATGGGCTTGGTTAGAATAAAAAGACTATCAAGGGAAGCAGGAAATTCTGCACCTTATAGTGTTGTTAAAACATTAATTCTATTATGTTTTCTATTATGTTTCTATTATCTATTTCTGAGAGATCTGTTATAGCTCAAACAGAGGCTGAGATGGGATGCACAAGGCAGGAATTACTGGGAGGAATTCTCTAGCCCATGTTAGGCAGGAGCCAAGAATGGGGTATTATAAACAGCCTCTCCTAGATTTAAATTATGGCTTTCTGGTCCACTGCCTTCTGGCGCAGGGAAAGACAAACCTCATACCCGTGAGCATGTGCAGACTCTCAAGGGATACAGCCCCTAGGGAGGATACACAGGATTTGACCCTTTACCCTGAGCTCTGGTGTTCTGCTCGATCCACAGCTCCGGCCACAGTTGGGGATGTATTAAATAAACTTCCCCAACAGTGCTGCTCTTACACACCATCCTGGCTGTCACTCCGTAGCAGAAGTCCTGGATAAGAATGAAATGTTGGTCTTTCTTTCCACTGCAACCTTCCTCAAGGGCATCCCCCTCAAACCTTAATGTCTCAGAAACAAATGTGTCACAGAGGGTGGGCACCCAATTCCAGGTCTAAAAGTAAAGGATGATATAGGCAGACCCTGTGTTGGATGAAGTGCCAAACTGCAACTACAGGTGAAAACAAAAAGCTACTTTGAAGAAGAAAGGGAGACTTGCATCAGACAGCAAGAAAAGGGAGAAGGGAGATATGTTTGATATTAGGACAAGCTAATCCCTGTAACTGTGCTGTGCACTGTCTTGCAGTCTGGTACATCATCAGTACACAAATTTGTGCTTTGGGGCAGGCTGCATCTCACCAGTGCTCCCCACTCTCATCTGTACCTCTAACATCTGCTTTGGAGCTTGTCCATAATGTGGTAAATCCCTCAAGTTCTGCCTAAGAGGATGCTGTAGTTTCTCCAGTGACCACGGGATGCACAGATGCTCATGTTAACGGGGGCAGTGGAGGCGTGAGCAATGCAAACACTTAGTTCTCAGTGCATGACCCCCTGAATCACTGTGTCTCACCCTTCTGGACCATTTGTAAACCTCTTATCACATTTGGCTATATTTTATCATCAGTGTGTCTGTGCAGCAAAAAAGACCAATCAAATATAGAGATCAAGTTAAGGGAAGTCATTTTTTCCCCTCAATGTAGTGCCTGTGAGCTTGCATCCAGAAAGCTGTGCATGTTTTGGACTGGAAGACCTCCAGAGGTCCCTTCCAACCCAAATTATTCAATGATTACCAAGATACTACTATACCTAACCTTAATGTATTGCCCATTCCATCACACACAGACAACAGTAGTCTCCCCCAGAGCTTCACAAATAATTTCATTATGGAAAGAGGTACCAGGCAGAAGAGAGCAGAACATGACCTAGAAATGACATTAGGATCACACTCAACCACTAGCAGTGCACAGAAAAGAACAAGGCGAGGCAAAAAGAAGAACAATTCAATACAGACTGATGTGAAAAAAGAAAAATAATGGATATTGGAAAAAGTTTTAACAGCTTCTCACATAGGACTGATATAAAGAAGGGTACTTTAATGAAATTCCAATTACTATGGGCTGCAAAATCACAACTATTTTCAAGCACTTTCCAATATGGCCTTAGTTAGGGCAAAATATACTGCCATGTGACATTTTGATTTGAAGACGGGCAAGCTAAAGAAGTAATTAATAAGGACAACAACAAGCAGCTGGAGAATAAAGAGGTCTTGCACCTTTGCAAGTCCAGAAAGCATCCTAAGCTAAAAGTTTAGAGCAGTAGATACAGAAGCTGCAGAAATCCTATTCCTGGATCAAACTCGCTCCTGTTGAGAAACAAGCAGGGGCACTGAGTGTACAGTTACAGTTCAGGTTAGGTGTTGCCTTGAACAGATGATATTACATGAAGCTTGACTTTGTCCAAGATATTTTTAAATCAGATGCTAGACAGAATTACTTGAAAATAGTCACAAATCAAATGTCCATGAGATCTGATTCAAGATGGAAAATAAGACAGTGAGGTCCTGCATTGTACTTCTTGGCCCATAGGCTTGGTCTGTGATGGAGAAAGGGTGATAAAACCAGGATGCCAAGTGGAATAATATATATCAAGAGCCACACTCCATGCAGGTGCAGAGCACATAGTTGTCTGATCCCTCCATGTGGTATGAAGGAGCATGAGTCCACACTAAGGCTTGTCACTCAGGTAAATCTCATGGTGCCTGACCAATGCCTACAGGCGGGTCCCAGGCCAGAAGCTCAACCCAAGGAAAGGGTCTGGACCTGCACTTTGCAACATGGACATGATCTGCCCAATAACATTAACTGCTAAAAATATCCACAGGAACAGGGCAAGACCTGGGAACACAACTGGGAAGGGAAGTCAAATGAAAATGTGAGAAGTAATATAGCCTGTACAAGAGTCTTCCCTCACCTGGGGCAGTTTTATATAGCTGATGGTGCTGTGCCTTAGCATTAAATGCCTGTCATGGATGTTTTCACATCCATGGTTGGGAAAAGGCATCTTTTATAATCTACTCAATAAACACACCACAGTTCAATCTGCATTTCCATTCACTTAGCCCTGTTCACCATTATTAGCTCAATTTTTTTGTATGCAGACTTTAAGGATATTTTTAAATGGCAGAAATTACAATCTCAGACAAAAACTTTCTTTCTTAATAGTGATGTTCATTCTTGAAAAGCAGCTCAGATAAAACTTTTTTACTTCAGATGATCCAGGGAAAAATATAGACAAAACCTCGGAGGGAATTCAAGTTTAAAAAAGGAAATCACATATCAAGAAAATCAATTTCAAGAAGCCTTTCACAGGCAAATTTTTTTTTATGCAAGAAACTGCTAGCAAAATTACTTCCTTTTATTTATCCTAAATGGAGGTTTTTCCCGTGGGAAGTTTGAGCTAGACAGAAGGTGGCTGAGTGAAAAGGTAGAACTGGGAATTCCCGATTCCTCTAAAGCACAAACACTAGTGAAAGGCTATACCAAATACTAAGCAGAAATTTAAAATATGTTATTTGTTCTGAAGCATGGAAATTTTGGGAACCCCCAAATGTTCCTATCATACCTGGTGACAAAATTAGGAGCAAAATCAAAAGCCACAATGAGAAATTGTATGAAGGATGTCAGCTTGGCTCTGGTAAGCTGAGGGACAGGCACTGCTCTGCCAGCTCAGATTGAAGAGTTAATCCTGGCTCTTCTGTCACTTCTAATTACTTTGAGGATCAAGATGCCAGACTCTTCCCCTCTTGGAGGAGATGTTCCACATTTTAGTCAAAGTTTGGGCAGAAGAGACAGGCAGGCTGATCCTCTGGCTGGTTTAGGGCATTACCTGCAAAGCACTACATATGTGCTCCAGTGCCTGCTAAGTATTTCATGGCCAGTTAGACAGCAGAAGAACTACAGTTCACCACTTTCTGTAGGGTGAGCTACTGCAGCTGGTCACAGTGTGTCTCAGTGAGGATGCTGAGCCAAGGTTATTAATTCTGGATTTGTTTGGCCATGGGGGATCTGGGCAGCCACAGCAAGACCTATCACTTATATAGGTAGAGTATGTTCCTTAAAAGGATCATGTTCTGCATAGTCCCTAGATATGGGGCAAGCTACTTTATTCACATTGCATCTTCTGACAATAACTGTGCTCTATATTTGGGCCAATACAGTTGCTGCTGCTTGTTTTCAGTGGACTCTAAAAATAGAAACCAGTCAAAGAATCAAAACGCAACAGCAGCCTGCGTCACTGCTGTATATCTTCAAACCATAGCAATATGAGATGATAAATAAAAAAAGAGAGAGAAAACCTCCAGGCCATAAAAACAAAGAAAAGGAATAAGTTTCCAAGGGGATTAAAAAAAAAAAATCCCTTTCAAAGGTTGCAATTTTAAATGAAAAACAACATAACATTAAGTTTAGCATTTTATTCATTTCAAGACACAGAGAAATATACCAAGTATGTAACGAAAAAATACTGTGGCCAACAAAGTCTTCCCTCTAAAGAAGTGTACAGAATTTTTTAGAGCCTTGTACCATCTTAAAGCTTATGGACCCAAGATCACCCACCCTAAAACTAGCATCAAACTCACAGGTATTTTTAAGCTCTTGTTCATGTTTAGAAGGCTGTTTAGTCAAGTGGTGATGATCCATGATGATCCCATATATCCCCCTATGAGCATTTTCAGTTGGAAATTATCCTCACTGTCAAAATGAAACTGTTTCCAGCATAACTTTGTCTGAATCTCTTCTTCCACTTCCTTGATCACATTCTGTCTTTACTAATTTGAAGACCATTTCTCCAGTGTCAGAGACCACTTGTCTACAGAGCTGGTAAAGTAAAGTAACCTTCAAGCTCAGTTTCTGCAGGACACAATCGCAGGTCTAGAGCCATTTCTGTAGCTCTTTTTCCAAGTTTTCCAATCTATGATTTTAAGATGGCCATGAGAACTGAACATGTTATTCCAGCAATGGCCTCACTAATACCACATCTTCTCATATCCTAACCAACAGCACCTGGTCTGTGATACCTGAGGATTACATGTGCACTCATGCCTTGTCTGTGTCTCCAAAGCCATCTTTCTGGAGTACCCGTTCCCATACACCCAGTTACCTGTTTCTGCACTAAGACCACCCTGTCCCACTTCTACTTCCTCAGCCCTCTGGGCAGGTACAGGGAAAACTGGGCTGAGAAAACAGTGAGACAGGATAAAGACTGTGGAAGGTAAGACCCCAGCTTTTGGCAGCAATGTAGGCCTCAATCAGTTTACAAAATTGAGTTTTCAGAGCATTTCTGTGCCTCACTTCAAACCCACATCTCTTTGCTGAACAGAAGCAAAACCACCAACAGATGCTTAGTGCTACACAGACCATTTAAATCTGTTGAGGAGGGCAGCATCCAGGCAATGGGAACATGCCAACTAGTGAGCAGAGCAGGCAGAGCTTCCTCTTGAAATAAGGTCCCCAGTGGCTTATGATGGATACCACTGGTGTAGACCAATTCCCTGGAGAGCTGCTAAGCAGGTCTTTGGATGGGAGTGAAAGGAAGCATGGGCTACATAAGCTATCCAAATCCTTGATTCCTAGGCTGGCCTCTTTGTTCTTCAACGGAAAAATGTCTGCACATGTTCAGTGATACTTGCACTCCCTGAGGATGGTGTGAATGTCTGCTCCCACTTCCACCAGGGCTATTTATGACACTCAGGCCATCAGCAGAGTTGCTGCCTCAGCCAGGACAAACTGATGATTTTTCTCCCTTTTTATGCTAGTGTAACTGCTTAAAATAATGAGGACTTATTAATTTGCCAAATATTTATTTAACAATGAGGGGGTAAAGTGGGAAGCTGTTTTCACTCGCAGTTGTGACTGTCTCTGGACACTATCCACAGTGCCATGAGCAGAATCCTTATTGCCTTCATCCCTGCATGGAAACAGGAAGCCTTGCTGCACAAGGCCAACTCTGTCTTTGTTCTACAATATGAATGCTAAATTTAAATGTCATTAAAATTACATCATGGAGTTTGAAGCTTTCTAAACAAAGCTGGTTAGATTGCATCCCAGAAGCTGCTGCTGAAGGATAGAGTTTACTTATTCCCCTTCTTTTTGATAGCATTAGGCACTTAACTCTTCAGAGTTTTAGGAAAGATAAAGACCCTGATCTCAGGTCCCAGTTTATAATAACAAGTTTGCTTCTGCATTTTACATCTACATTAAGAATGTGACAGTTTTTTGTGTTCAGGCTAAGGAGGGCAAATCTGTGCCCCTTCAGGCAATTTAAATGCAAAATACGAGCAGTTGTGTTTGGTGAAGTTTATCAAGTCCCATAAATTTTCTTCTAAACTCCCACTGCTATTGCCAGGCTGCCACATGATAACAAAAAATCTTTTGTGGCTAGAAATAGATCAATAAAATTTCTACTGTCCAGACTGATAGAAATGCAAAAGTAGAATTAGTGGTAAAAGTCACTGAAAGCAACATACAAAAAAAGTCTTCCTGCATGAATTCGACAAAAGCAAAACTGTTAAGGCCTTTCACACAACTCACTCCTTGAGAACTTCAGTAATTCTAGAGAAAGTGGGAACCCAGCCTGGTCCGTCATTGTTTCAGCTTTGTGGAAACAACAGCAGTGCCTCCCTGGCTCACTTCTCACTTTCCCGATTTTGCCTGTCTCAGCTTTAGCGTCCAATGAAATAAGGGAGGTAATTTTTTACCTAAATTAAGAGCAAAAGTCTCAGTCTTCAGTGTATCAGCTGCACCCAAGACACCAAGCTGCTTTTGAAGGTGATAGAGTGCACATCTATGTTTTTTTATGATGGGATTTTCAACCCTTTAGACTCTCTGATAACAGCTCAGTGTCTCAGAAGCAAGCAGCTTGCTCAGCTTGCCAGTGACCACTTTGAAGGCCTCTGTTAGACTTATAAATTAAATCAGTGAGGTTTTCAAATGTTAGCACAGATTCACCACCAAAAGCTCACATTTCTCATTGATAATTCTATGTGTATGAGATAAAATAAAGCAAAATTTGAACTCAAAAAACAGCTATGCCCAACACTGAGAAATGCAGCATGACTGCATCTCTCTACACCTACCAGCTTGCTTCCAAGGTACCAATAAATATCTATTCACTTGATAACACATATGCATATGACATAGTGACAAATTATAGCAGCCTCTTCCTTGATTTCTTATGCTCCCTTACCTGGGGTTGCATCTTCTTACATGTATAACACCAAGTGCAGAGAAACCTCAAAGCATTTATAAAAGTGCTTTTTTAGCAACCCTATGCAATACTAACGCTATCCTACTGACAGAGCTTCCACACCTAGGTATTAAAAAGGCAAGGAAAATCAGAAGTGCTGCTTAAACATGCCTTCTCCAGTATCACTAAGGCAAACACAGCCAAGAAACCTCATCACTGTAGGACTAAGGAATGTAAAATAGATTGAACAAACAATGGATCAATGGAGAGAAAGGACAAAGCTTTGCCTAATAGATCACTGCAAGCCCAGTGTGCCAGTGGGAGACACCGGATTAATTGCAATCTATAGGTACAAGTTTAAGGGCAAAGGTAGTCCCATTTTGTTCCCTGAACTAGAAAGGTATGTGTTTAACTCCAAACGAGAAATGTTATATGAAGATAGTGTATTAAAGATATATTATGATCTTAATTATAAATTCCACAGCATATTTACAGAAGTTCATGTGCAAGCCTAATGCTGGGAGATGAGAATATAACCGTCTTTACTACACGAAGAAAAGTTGACCAGAGTACTATAATCAGATGAATTCAGCAGTACTAAAGATGAAAAGCCTATTGAGCTTGGAGCCAGCAGTTCTTGAAGAGATGTCTCAAGAAAAGCCACATTTTATGGCTACCTTACCCACTGCAGCAGACAGCTTATTACTGAAGTTGATTAATACATTTTCAACAGAAATAGAGGGACTGAGAATTTCTTAGTGTTTTTTGTTTGGTTTTGTGGGTTTATTTTCCATAAGAGACATTCTGCTTTTCTTGAAAAATTTCAACTTACTAGAGAAAATGGAAAACCAAAGCATTTGGATTCTTAAAATTCTCAGATTCCAGCCAAAAAAATGACATGTGACTGGCATGATGTTGAAATGCCACATGCTCTCTCTATCTCTCTGGGCTGGGTTTCCTATGAGAAGCATGGAAAGAGGATTTAGGAGGCTCAACGGGGTGTACTGGGAGGAGGGGGCAGGGGTCAGGAATCCTCAGAAGAGAATGAATGGACAAGGCATTGAACTAGAGCTCCCACATTGTGCTTCAGCAACATTTCTAACCAGACCAGGAGAAGAAAGTGAGGATGTGTTTGCTTTTTTTGGATGGGAAGAAATAAATAGCCTAAAAATTGACAGTTTCTAGTTTTATTGGCTGAAAAGTCCAAAACTTCCACAGGAAAGCCTTCCACCCCCCTCTCTGATCCCCAACTAGATTTGTTTGACCAGGTTTTCTGGGTACTGGTATGCTGGTGCAGTGTTTCTTTTTAGGGAAAAGGAGGAGACTGTAGTCTGTCATATCTGAGGGAACTGGGTTAGAAACAAGAGACAGATGACAAGGGTAGTTGGGCATGGTGTTGGCAGGGTGTCAAGGGGAGCTGGGAGGGGGTGGGAACCATCTGCCTAGAGAAGAAGGGTGCTGAGATAGAGGTAAAGGGGGTGGCAGAAGGAGAACAAGTTTTTACTGTCTTTCAGGAATACTTTTGGTTTAAGTTTCAGTAGGATAAGTGTAGATCCATTTGTAGTCTACACATAGGGAAGTTATTAATCATGCTCAATATGAGCTTATTTTCATTGAATAAAAGGTGGGTGAACTCACAGTCAAGAAGTCAACATTTGCCTTGCCTCACAAGGCTATGGCAATATTGAATCAACCTGCACAGAAGTGAATTTCAGCTACAAAAAAGCTTAAAGTGGATGATTCATGCTCCTTCTAGGTATACATGCCAGAGGGTCTAATCATAGGAATCTGAATGGCAACCAAAGATTCTGTCCTAGGCTTAAGTTACAGTTTCCCTGCATGCATCATTCATGCCAGTATAAGCAGCTTCAGAGAGAAAAGCATCAGGTATGCCTGTGTCTATAAGCCTAAATGGGAAGGCTAGTGTAAATCAGATCTCTACAAGTTTTCTGGCCTTAGAGAGTAGTGGCTATACTCATGACAAAAAGGCATACATTTCTAGCTCATAGAAAAGTGGGAACAATGGCCTATACACCAGGAGAGTGAAGAAGAAACCAAATTCACAGGAATAACTGATAAGGAAAGTGGTATTTTCTATGACTGTTCAAAATATTCAACTGAATATTAGTGTTCTAATATAATACTGAGAAATTAGCATCAGACAAAATAAAGCATCACGGAGCTGCCAGACACTCAGCACCATCAAAAAAATGACAACCCTGTCAGAGGAACATAACATACAGACCAAAACCAGTCCCCTCAGACAGAGAAACATAGAAACGTCTGGGTTGGAAGGGACCTCTAGAGGTCATCCAGTCCAACCCCCCTGCTGAGAGCAGGGACATCCTCAACTAGAGC
>JANHGN010001189.1:0-33372 GCA_024605025.1 Megaceryle maxima | reverse complement strand
ATATCATAGGTGGATGTTCTGAGAGTGGTACAGGAGCAGAGACCTGGATTCTGCAGCTACTTCTGATCCCCAAACAACCAAACCAAAGAAAAAAGCCACAAACGACAACAAAAAACCCCAAACCTAACCAAAACCCAAATGAAAACAACCACAAAAAACCCCACAATAAACCACAAACAAAAGCAAACAAAGAGAAAGGGATCACAAGAACCTAAAAAAAGAGCAAGGGAACAGAAGAAAGAGTAACAAGAGAGTAAGGGAACTGTTACAAGCATGCAATACTTATCTGCACATTGAGAAGTTAATTACTCCAACCCATAGTGTATGAACAAAGAAAAATAGTTGTGGTCTTTGTATCTTTCATCATTTTACTTCTAATTTTAAATTAAAGCGGTGCAATGATTAAAAAAAAAAAAAAAAAAAGTCAAATTCAAGAAGGCTCTGGAGCCTCTCCAATAGGCATATCCCACAGGGAGAGCCACTTCAGCATATTAGGTGACAAGGTTTTAAAAAACTTAAAAACCTAGTTTTTACAAAAGTTCTCACAGACATTTGCTTTAGGGACCGCTATCACTTACGTAAGTTCATGCAGTTTTCTACTTTTCTCCTGATCAGTTGCCTTCAGCTTCTCATGCTCAACTCTCAGACGTTCCTGTTCAAGCATCATCTTCTGGTTTTGGCTGAAGGTGGAAAAGTAAGTATTACATCAACTGAGCCTGTCAAGCGTGACATTCAGTAAAGCAAGAGAAGTTAGGAAGTCACTGCTGGAGGAAACCCTCGCCACTTCCTTCCCACCACACTGTGCTTCTGTAACTCGCGCGGTCCCGAGACATTCAGCGCTACTAAAACAACGACACTGACTTACTCTTGAAGTTCAGTGATAAGTTTCTCCTTTGCATCAACCTCATCTCTTAGGCTACTGATTTGTTTCTGATGCGTCTCACGATGGCTCTGGATTTGCTGTTCCACAGCTTGCTATTGGAAAAGACAGTATATGCTTTGACAAGTTGCCATACTTCACCTTAAAGAAAACAATAAAGGAACAAAGAAATTAACTTACCTTGACTTCATTTGCAGTTTGAACCTTATTCAAGTGTTCTTTCTCCATCTCATGGACTTTTTCTAGCAGGGATAGAGAAAACACATTTCAGTCAAGTAGCCAGGTGATCACAGGGAAGACAGAATTAGTTTCCCCTTCCTTTCCTAACATCTTAAAGTTTGGTAAAAGTCCTCTCCCACCACAAAGATCAATTAAATCAGCACATTCAATGCTATGCATACTAGTTCTTTCAAACAGCAAATGTGCTTTTCCATCAATTCTACACGTTCAGTAGCAAAAAGCCATTCTAGAGCTCTGCCCTTTAATCTGAACAGAACATTTTTGTTTGGTTGGGTTTTTTTCTTCAATATTTATCACTATATACTCAACATGGCAGGGAGGTGTAGGGAAGCAATTCCTACCCTGTGCTCGGAGCTGAACTAATTCTTCATTAAGGGAATCCACAGACTCTTCCAGTTGTCTCTTCTTCTGTTCCACATTCTGAAGATACTCAGTCAAGGACTTGATCTTGGCTTCATGCTTGTAGAATGGAAAAGATTCATTTACTTTGGAACTACATATCACGGAATTACATCTGCATAAACAGTTTAAACTTACTTTTAAACAAGTAACCTGATCTCAAAACAAAAATGTTGCCAGCTAAGCTCTGAGGAGAATACGACTACTGAAGTAGATCTGTAACGTAGTCTGTAAGACAACTTCTTTGTTCTGAATTGGATTGAAATACATTTTTTTGTTTGGAAGAAGTTTTGAATGTTAAAGACTACCAGAGGCAAGAGAGACCCATTGTATTTACAAGACTGCAGAGAAACAGGCATCTCCTGATTTAAAAGGAGAGATGTTCATCTGTACGTAGAACAAAATAAAGAAAAATTAAATGGCCTATGTTGCACACAACTTTCAGCAGTGTAGAAGTCATAGTACTGATCTTTAACACTGCACTCAGATGGCCTTTCTCACAGTTAAGTGTATTTAATCTGCTATGCAAGCTTACTGTTAATTTTTACTGTGCTATTTGCTACCTCTCCCACTTCCAACCTGCTGCATTAGCAGGCAGAGTGCTCAACAGCCACTGCTTCTCTAAGACTTGTATCTGTAAAGGATCCTGGGATGGAGAACAGATGGACCCCAGTATTTAAAACAAGCACTACAAAAGCACTTTCAGGCTACAGACATATTGCAGAAATTCTGACATCCTGGCACACGATTACTCAGAAGCTTCCAAATGGAAGAGAATATTGAAGATGCAGCTGAGTCTTGTGGCTGTCTGATCACAGTGTACTTTGTTAGGTGCCAAATAAAAATTGCAACTTCCCCCTCCCCCAGCAGGTTAATGAATTCAGAAGAACGTTTAGGAAATAGACTGTGAAGAAACGTTTACCTGTGAGATACGCAGCTGGCAGGCAGCCAATTCCTTTTCATTTTCTTCCATTTTCTTATTGCTTTCAGCCTGTGTGCTTTCTAACTGTTTGCAACGTTTGACCATTGTTTTTACTTCTGATTTCATTTTACTAATGTACAGTCTCGCAACTGTGAATTCTTCATCAATCATGCCAGTTCCCTCAGGCTGCTGAAAAGGGTGGAATGACACATTTAGAAAGCTCAGATAACGAAACAGAATTAAAGATGAGCTGGAGCAACTTCTCCCAGCACACAGCTCCCACCTCAGCTGATAATCAGAGGGTTTAAACATCAATACATAAGTTAAAAATAAACCCAAGTTTTCTGATTGCTTATTTGCACAAAGGTTAAGTGGGTAGAAAAGGTAAAAAAATGTCAACTGAAGAGGGAAACACGGATCACTATAGATTTCTAACACTGCTTACATTCTTGTCCTACTGTGATCTTCTAGATTTGTAATAAAAATGCAATGAGTATCTGAAATAAAAATATCATCCTGATTACCAGTGTAGGTCAGCTTTACATTTCCATGACGATGCTGCTGACTATGACCATTCCATACAGCAGTTTAACAGCATGAATGAAAACACTACCTCAGGGGGGAAAAAATAAAAAAAAAAAATCACACCTCCTCTTTCTAGTCTTTGTGTAATAAAATAGCTTGGGACCTAATGAATTCACAGTAGAAGACAATGGATAAGCTTATGCCCAAATTGATATACACAATGCTCCCAGTGCTGGTTATTTTTACCATACCATGAAAACTGACCACACCTCACCTATCCACAACGGTTGTGTGTAATACGTGGAGTTAAAGATTGCACTGACTAATCCTTACCTTGACATCATTATTTCCTACTGCAATTCCTATCTCTGCAAGATCTTTTAGTAAGGATGCCATCATTTCTGTCGCTCGTTTCTTCTGATGGTTGGTCATCTCTTTAAGTTTCTGAAGCTCTGCGTCTATACTGGCTAGAGTGACCTACAGTAAAAGAAATCATACTCGAATAAACAAAACACACTCTTGTTTTTAGATTAGTTCCATACTATTTATTTAAATACAGCAACGTGTAGTTGCCTACTGAAATGCCCCATTTTTATGTCTAAAATCAGACTGGTAGCAACCTCTGTGAATATGCTTTAGCGTAAAAATGTAGATGTTCTAGAGTGAGGGTCTTTCTTCTGAAAGTACTGGAGACAGAGGCCTTAAGTTCACAAAATACAAACTTACAACTCTACAACAAAATTCACATCAACACTGTTAAACCACATTCAGAGTTACACGTGGTTAAATGCTACAGAGAATTCCATTTACGTGATAGTGAGTCCAACACTTTTCACCATATTTTGGTAGAACAAAATAAATTCAGCATTGCCTGCAGAGCTCTTAACTCTTTCAAAAACTGCCATCAGTTCCCAATCACCACGCTTACCCTAGAGCAGTTTTTCAGCCAGTCATGAGCTGCTTTGGTTGCAGTGGCTGCAGCTCAGCAGGTTGCATATTTGAGTTGTCTGCTCTCTGTTCTCCAGTTTTGTTTTGTTTTTTTTTTTTAAATGCCAGAAGTTTTAGAGCAGGAAAGTTTCAGCCAGTGATGCCAAAGGATGGTTACTGCATGGGTTAGCTGTGACAGCCTGAGAACACTGACATGTCTTCATCGTACCACATCTCAGAACAGTTGTTGCTTTCTCAGGGATTGAGTTCTTCATGACAGTCAACGGACATTAGTTATAATAGTTATAATTTCTAGAATCATCTGACAGCCTAGAAACTAATTACAACCAAAAAAAATCAACCAAAAAAAGCCCAGGAGAAAACCCAAACCACACACACACACACAGCACCAGCCTATTTCACCAAGATGTAAATAATGCCTGCAATAGGAAGAGCGGAAATAATTTGACTTTCAGTCAACCTTCAAATGATGTAAATTACCAAGATAAGTCAGATCAGAATAGTTGGAAATTTAAAGAGAAGTCTCATGCTCTCGTGAACATCGATGCCAGAGTTCTGTCAAATCTTACTAATTGAAAATTGAAAGGCACATTCACTACAAGACCCAGACCCACTCAATTTTCACCTTCAAGACCATAGAAGATTGAGACTTCCACCATCACATATTCTGTCTGCAATGCCAGCAAACGTGCTGAACCTTTCCAGCACTGACAGTTTTAGGATAGTGGCTAGAGTATTTAGCATTTAAAACTGATTGAACTCTGCCACATAATTGGCTACCAAAACTGTCAGTCAATTCAGAAGCTATGCAGGTATGTAAGGAGGTGTATGGTATTAATTCTGTGAGACTGGTGCTGCTGCATCTGAATTTTAACCAGGGTGATCTTTTGGAATGTGTCCTCAATGTTCAGAGCTATTCCTTTCAGAAAGGAAAAATAAACTGCCTATTTTCCAAGGCATCAAGGTAATTTATTTTAGGTGCCAAAAATACAGCATGTAAATACACATTCCTTTCAAGAAAAACTGTAGCACGCTCACTGCAGTTTCAAGATTGGAAGAAGCAGATTCTTAAGTGAGGACTACCCCAACTGCACGAGAAAGACAAAACTGAGTGAGATCACTTGCACTTAATGGAACTGTTAACTTCTGACATCTATGATTTTTCTGTATACTCTTCAGGCAGTAAATGTCATAGGTACTAAAAAGAGGAGAGCTATCAAGGTCAGTCAGTGTGCACTTTTTTCCAAAGCGTACCAGTTTCAGAAAATCATCCTTTGCTGAAACTAAAGAAGTTTAAGACTTCAGGCTCCCATTTTCCCTTGTGAAAAACCTTTAAATGACTTTTAACTACAGGTAAGGCTAGAAAAATGATATTGAAGAAGACCCTCGGTAATTTCTTATCCCAATTTCCTACCGATTTTTGATTGAGTTCATCGCTAAGCAGTTCATATTCTTTTGCCTTATCTTCTACTTCCTGAGACTTCTGATCATAATTGACAGCTAATTCTTCAAGGGCTTGTAACACTTCTTTCACTTCCTCTTTAGAGGCATCGTTCTCAGCCTGAAGGCGATTCAACTCTGCTTGCAAGTTGTCTTGGTCCCGTCTGGTGGATGCTAAAAGCTGCAACATTGATAGAGACTTATTTAAAATTTACAACAACAAATAATAATCCAGAAAATTCCATGTATGAGTTGAACCCTATTAATGCTTTTAGTTACTACAATAGCTTTTATCTACATTTTTTTTAGCGTTTAGGATCACGCACTAAGGATGCCAAGGACAGGAAATTCTTTGGCTTTTTAAGGATTTTCAGAATGGAAGTGATCAGAAATTAAGACAAGTAGGGACAGCAACTGGAAACACACATGGAATATTGCAAGTCCTCAAAAAAAGCCACTGCACACTACTCCTGAGTCTGAAATTGTCAACAGGTTAAGGACTACACTTCCTGCACTTACCTCTGTTAGCTGCTGAAGAGTAACTAGACAAAGTGAACAGTCACTGACATGGGAGATTTATTTAAGTAAGATTAAACAGTAGCTCGAACTTCCCGAGTCCTCGACCCATTTCCTTCTTGCCATGTACACAAACATTATTATTTTGTTCATCTTTGTGCTATACAGAATTATTTTTTCTAGCATCTTGGCTAAATAAAATTCATAGTTTCTTTATCAGTAGGTATGCTCCCCATTCCATTGTTACATCACTGGCAGCAAGTGCATCCAAACTGAATATTCTAGCAAGTATGGTCTGAAGGAACACAAAGATACTTCCTTTTTCACTATGGGTCATATGTTTCCCTCCTCCTCTTTCTCTCACTGCACAGCAACTGACCAAAAGTAAACCTTAAGACAGATTTCTTACAGTAAATCAAGGTATCTTCAGTTTTGACAAACTGCTAACTTTGCACGTGGAAAACAACTGCTGATGTCTTTGCATAAAATATTTCAGTTCCTTCAATCTTCAGGGATACTTAAGGTTCAGGTAAGCTGGTTTAAGTTTAGCCATTAGCACAGTGTAAGTGGGGGGAATGAACAAGCAGAGCATTTAGATAAGGAATAAGAGAGACCTATTGTATGGTAATAAACTGTCATTCCACTCCCTGGTCATAAACTGGGACCTACTCAGAACATCTTCAATTTCTTCTTTAAAGAAAAGACAAACAAAAACCAGAATAAAGCTTTGAGAGTGAAACTCACCTCCTCCTGATCCAACATTTGTGTTTTCAGTTTCTCTACTAGTTGGCTCTGCTGATTAATTTCTTCATCCTGCAGTTAAGCAAGACTGTGTTCAATAAACCGATAAATAACCACACGGGAAAAATAATCTAAGAGAGTAGATGTTAGACACTGGAGTTTTCCACATTCTGAGACAATTTCACAGCTGGATCAAGTGTACTTTCAGTATGTTTGCAGATGACATCAAGCCCAGAGCTGCAGCTGACATGCCTAAAGGACACCATCCAGAGGGACCTGGACAAGCTTGAGAAACAGGCTCAGGTGAATGAACATCATGAGCTTCAATAAATAAAGCCAAGTGCAAGGTCCTGCACCTGGGTGAGTACAATTCCTCAATCAATCAATATAGGCTGAAGGATGATGAGATTTGAGTGCAGCCCTGTGGAGAAGGACCTGGGGGTACTGGTGGATAAAAAGCTGGACATGAGCCAGGAATGTGTGCTCCCAACTCAGAAGGGCAACTGTATCCTGGGCTGCATCAAAAAAAGCGTGGCCAGCAGGTCACAGGAGGTGATTCTGCCACTCTGCTCTGGTGAGACCCCAACTGGAATGCTGTGTCCAGCTCTGGAGCCCTCAGCACAAGGACACTGACTTCTCTGGACTGGCTCCAAGAAAGGCTACAAAAATTATCAGAGGGCTGGAACAGCTCTCCTGTGAGGAAAGCCTGTGAGAGTTGGAATTTTGTTCAGTCTGAAGAATAGAAGGCTCTGGAGAGACCTTACTGCAGCCCTTCATATTTTAAAAAAAAAAGAGCCTGTAAGAACTATGGACACAATCTTTTTGTAACAGAGCCTTTTCCAACAGGTCAAGGGGTGATGGTTTTAAGCTGAAAGAAGATAGATTTAGACTAGATAGGGAGAAATTTTTCACAATTAGAGTGGTGAAAGATGGTAGGTGCCCCATCCCTGGAAATGTGCCAGGTGAGGTTGGACAGGGCTTTGAGCAACCTGATCTAGCTAAAGATGTCCAGGCTCACTGCAGGAGAGTTGAAGAGACCTTTAAAGGTCCTTTCCAGCACAAAGCATTCTGTGATTTTATGATTATTCCAAACAATCAGCTAGGAATGTTCTACACCCAGAAAGTAGAAATACCATTCAAAATTCTTCTTAACACTTCCTTTCAAACTTACTTTTTTTTTTTTTGTTCTATATACTGATACTTGAGTTTTCAGGACTTTTTTTTTTTTTATTTATTTTTAGTTTTAGCAAAGGAGGGAAAGAAATTAAGGAAGGATATTCACTTAGCACAGATAACTCAACTTTGATTTCTCTTAATCAGAGCTTCAGAATTAGAGTAAGCACTCCCAGCAAGCTGTACTAACAAATGGAGACTGGCAAATTAAATATTATAGAATATAGTTCAAGATACAAGAGGTCTTGCACTAAAAAAAGAATAGCATACCTTGTCATCCAGTTGTTTATACAGCTTGGCAATTTCTTCCTCACATTTTCTTCTCTCAGCATCAGTGAAATTGCCTGTTACTCCAATCGTGGTAGCTGGTTTATCATTAATAACAGTAATATCCTTGTCCACTGCAAAAGCTTCTAAGTTGGCCTTCTCCTTGTCAAACTGTTCATCAACTGGTACAGTCTCCCCTTAAAAGAAAATAATATACTTTATTTTAGTACAGTTAGCCATGACTATCTTCCACAAAGATAACCTTGAGAAGTATTACATACTCCTTACTAACAGTACTGCTCCATGGTTAATAAGCATTCAAGTTCACATGATTACATAGTAAAAACACAGCCCCTAGATCATCCAGACTATCTCCTGCTTACCACAGGACATTATGTTTCACTGAGCTACTCTATGAGCTCCAAACCTCACATCAAACAGTGAAAGCCACCTAAGTTGCCCTGAAGACACAAAATCTTTTCCCTTAGCAGTCTGTTTTGCTTGGTAGCCATGTTTACTTTTAAATTGTCCTGCTTCTAATTTAAAAGTATTTTTTCAATTCCAGTTTTAACCTTTTATGTTCATTAAGTCTTTTCTGATGAGAACACTTCATTAACTTCACATAGAAAAAGTAACACACAGTAATCAAGGCATTTCTCTGGTAAACTGAACTAAATTCCTTAGCGTCTTATATATGCACTCTGTGGAAGGTACAGGCTCTTTCCAACACTCCAGTTATCTTGTGTCAATATTCCAGAACAACTATATTTAACATTTCAGGTGTGGCCTCATACCATCTCTGTAGAATTTCAAAATACATAATAATAAAAAATAAATTAAAAAAAATCCCTAATAATAAAAATCCCATCCTACTGAGCTTACTCTATACGTGCAGTTGTCTACAAGACTGCAAAATCATCTTCTCTAGCTGCTAAACTCCAGAATACATCTGTAAGTATGACCTATGTTCTTCTTTTCCTCAATTTGAGGGTTCATACATAACTTGCATTTTGCCAGACACTTCAGTCGATAAGTTAATGATTCAGGAAGAAAGAACAGGCACATATTCTCTACTGTCAGCAATTTGAGGATTTGGGTGAGGTTTTTTTTTTTCTTATTAAGACATTTGAGTTTTAAGTGAGGACAAGATCTTGTGATATTGATTTGAAGTAGAAAAAACAGACCAGAGAAAATATTTCACTTGGTTTCCACATTTACAATTAATATATTTCTTTTTCTCCCTCAAAAAGAAAGTTTAGAATGTAGGTAACAGTAGCTGGGCTAGTAAATCAACTGTTGAAGGACCTGGCACCAACATACCCTCAGACATTTTGCCATTATGTGATTATTAGAAGCTGCTCAGTTGCAACAGAGTGAACAGACATTTTTTATGTCAACTTAATACCCTAGCTTTAGCATTCTTATTAGTGTCTTGCACAGTGCTCTTAGTTGTTTTTGCTATCCTGAAGACTAAGTCAGTGTCTGTTGTCTTGCCTAAAGTTTGCAGAACATAAGTAAAGTTGCTTCCTACCGTTCCGCCACCTGTTGAGTTCGTTTTCCAGCCACTGTATGGTGTTACGCAGAGTCTTGTTCTTCTCCTTTTCCTTCTCATACTTTTTCTTCCACTGTTCTGCAGTGAGCTCCACATTGACACAGACTGTGTTCTTAATGGTCTTTGCTCTACATTGAAAGAGCAAAAAGCTCTGAAACTTCATTTTTAATGAAAGGAACTAAAGACTATTACATAAAGTTTCTATATATCGCTGGTGAAAGCGTAAGGATTCTTACCTCTTCCAAAAGTTTATTTTTACTCCCTGTAACTTACCATTCTTTCCTTTGAATTGATACAACTGTTAACAGACAGAGCAATACAATAAACTCTGAGAAGGCTGAACAATCTCAAGCTGTTGTTAAAAAATTCAGGTGCATACTTTCACCTGAAAGAATGCGAGTCGGGACAGTAGCGCACAGCTCTGAGCAAAGGGCAGCATTCACCACACCCAGCAAACATGTCTCCAGTGGAGAGCATAATACTTTCAGGGTGGAAACCAATACTTTTAGGGTGGAAACCATCCAGCTCATTTCAACCCAAAAATCCAGTTACCAGATGTCCATTACCAAGCTTTAAAGTTCAGATGTGATTGTCTACATTCAGTCAGGCAAATCTCATCCAAAGACATCAGCTTTGGAGATGAAGCTACAGGCACTAGTAATATAACTTCATTAAGTTAGCACCAAGTTTTTTTTTGTTTAGTGCCATCCCTCACACAAGTAATTAAGCATCTCTCTGCAAAGTCTTACTGGGACCAATTACTACCAAGAGACACAGGATTTTCTGTTACATCGTATTTATCCAGCCATCAGTTATTACAGTTGAGGGTTTCAGCACAGATTCAACATCCCTTGGAGGCTGAATTAATACACCAGACTAACTATGGTGGCTGAGATAGGAGCATACTCTGGCAGCTCCTGCAGAAGTCAAGAGCATAATGCAGTGACACTACAGAGCTACAGCTGGAAGACACTCCCCGATAGCTCATTCATGAAAAACTAAGAGGAAAGGAAAAGACCTCCTAGATTCTAAAAGGAGACAAAAAAAAAAAAAAAAAAACAAACTTCCACTGCTGTGGAACACAGTCATTACTCCATACCCATGAACTGTTCATATTCTGCCAGAATTTTAAGAAGTTCTGAAGTCAGCTATTCTACTTTCCATTATAAAAAGCTCCTCTGAAAAGACCAGTCAAAAACTATCTTGTTGAACTAAAGTGCAAGATGTACACAAACCTAAAAGACATGGGGAACTAAGTAAAAAGCTGAAAGCTTTTGTAGTGTGCTCTAGTAAACGAAGTAATTATATCTAGTGGTGACAAACTGGAGTATTACAATGATGCATTAATAACAGTGATAAAGGAGAAATACCTAACAAAATACCAATTTTTAAATGGCTTCTTATAAATTCAATTACAAGTGACATGGGAATTCAGAAGTATTAACTCAAATGTTACTGGAATGCAAGATACAGGAAACAGACCAGAAGATGTAATTCAACTTCTTATCAAAAGGTGGCAGAGAACAGGCTCTACCTTCAACTTCACCAGGGAGAACTTCCTCCCTCCTTCCACTTGAACAAACAAATTAAGAGGTGTATTAATTACCCTCCAAGACTATATATTAAACCACGTTTTGAACCAAACTATATGCTCTCCTTCTGGAAATACACAGTCCTCAGGATCTTGCCCACCTTCGGGATATTTATGTAACAGGAGATAAAACAGCTCACAACACTTAATCACGTGTGCACTGAACAATTACAGAAAGAAAGTAAACAATCTCATTAATTTGATTCAGGAATCTTAACAGAGTAACTTCCATATTTCTCACTCTGCACATTTCTAAACATAGTAAGAGGAAAATATTAAGTCATTTACTCACCTTTGGCCAAACAGAAGAGTAGATTTAGTTTCAGATTCATTGTATGAAGATGGAGAGCAGCAAATAACAATGGTGGTTCTGCAATTACCCCCTAGGGAATCTTGAAGGATTCTGGTCATTTTGCTATCACGATATGGAACGTAAGTCTACCAACAAAATGGTTAAATGAAATAGTCATGATTTTTCAGACAGATTATTTCATTTGTTGAAATAAGAGCTATGCTTTTGCTAGGTAATTTCATTCATTAATCTAAAACTGAACACTCATGGGATGACATAAAATTGTACTGCTTATGTTTGATAACTTTTCAAGCACAAGAAAACTTTTAGTGTGATGATTAGGTCCCTTAACATTAAATGTAACTTTATCAATCATCAGTGTCAACACAGTACAAGATTACTGGCCACCTGCAATGCACTGATGCAACTGGATTAGTTTAAAAGTCTCTGTGCATATCACTGACATCAGTAAAGAATTTCTGCCTAATATTACCTTCAGAGATGAAAGCCTTTAACCTTGAAGGCTAAAAATACAAAACAGAACACTTACACTGCTTTCAGCCAAAGCTGAGATGACATTTCCAAGAGCAGACAAAGACTTGTTGATATTCTTGGCCTCATCCAGCACAGCACCTTCTGCTCCAGTTTTACTAACCTGTAAAAAATTTCAGTAAATTACTAAATACATCTTCAAAAACACCTTACACATTTAATATGAGCTTTTTTTTTTTTTCTTTTAAGTCAGTCTCCCTGACTTTGAGGTACTCATAAACTAGCTCATTAGAATAAGTAAACTTGTCCTCACTCTTTGCCTGACTCACCATCAATTTTTCATTCAAAACTCAGTGGCTGAGGATGCTTCTGATTTTTTTTTTTAAACTGAAGTGAGTATTTTGCCTGCAAATTATGCATTTTCACAGAAGATAAACATCTAGTTAAAAACTTCCATCAAATAAATTACTTCAGAAGTTGTTTGAAGTTCGTAAGACAGCTTGAATTCCTTAAACTAAAAGGAAATCAGCATTATGAATAGTTTGTCCAGAGGTCATCCTTAAAAAACAAACCCAAAACCAAACAAACAAGAAAAAAACAACACAACAAAAACTGCCCCCTCTACCCTTCACTCCTCCCAAAAAAACCCCACAAACAACCCAACCAAACTACACAACAACCCCTCTAGAGTCTTTATTAGCAAGAATTTGTGAGAACACGTTTTAGAGGCTGAATCTGATCTACATGGGTGCTCTAGGAACTTAAGCTGTTATCAGTAGAAATGTGAAAGAAATCTACCCTGACACCATTCCATTTACTTTAGGTCTTCTACCTCAAGGGTTGAATTTGCCTTCTAGTTCTATAACCTTTCCTTTACTATTCTTCTCACCAAGCTGCAATCATGACTACAATTAAGCAATTCTACTTGCCTATACTTAAACCAAACAAGACACGGCAAGAGAAAATCATGTATTTCAAAAAGACTGGGAAAAGCAGAAAAGCAAAGTTTGAAATAACTAGTGAAAAGAACAAAGCTATGGAGAAAGGAGACCTGCACCAGTCCTTTTCCTTAACTGTTCTCACTTTAATCACAACAAAGCCATAGAACAATGACACGTGGAAAGACAACAGCAAGCAGAAAGGACTGAAAAAAAGCTGGAGACAAAGATGGGGATAAACCCAGAAGCAAAGATGAAAAGAACATTAAAAAAACCCAGCTCTTAAAAGGCTAATTACAGCCTATAAGTAGTGCTATGGAATAAGCAAAATGGTACCTATTTCCTGCCCTGCTTTAAGCCACTGACACAGGAAAGCAAGCTGTCATTTTAAACAATGTCAATCAGAATTTCAAACTAAGAAATTTGGTACCACTGCATAGCAAAGTTCAGATATTCCACATCCATAAAACTCTTTATTCCAGCACCTGGCTAGCCAACACACCTCTACAGGTTTTTATTTGCTCTTACAGAGACTGAACTCCAGCCTACTTCCCCACCCTGTTCTGTATTTACAAACCCTCGCTGCAGAAACACAGATAAGCTACAGAAGAGCCAAGTATCAAAGATCCAACCCAGATTAGGACTCAGAAACCATATTTCAAAAGTTAAAATGCTTCAGAGATGACAACTGAACAATTAGTATTACATTAATGTAAAATATTTGACTGCAAAAAATAACCCAAGTTTTTCAGAGCAGAAAAAGAAATTCAGAATTACCTTTTCACTACCGGCCAAGTCCACCAGGTAAAGTTTTCCACTTAGTTTCTGTTCTGTTTGAGTATTCTCTTGTTTTACATTAATAAGAAAAATACTATGACTTCGGGAGCTGTGTTCATTCATATCTATAAGCCAAAATACATAAATTGTCAAAAATACTTCTAGAACCAAACTAACTTAACAAAAGAGTAGCTTCCCACAGTGAAGAGGCAGATCTGAAGCTAATGAAACCATATCATCTCTCAATGACAATAAAACTAGTGGCAGCAAAACCAATAGCATTGGCTAAATGTCAAAGAAGCAGTTTCCCTTAGGCTTTTATTAATAAGCTCACTGATAATATCTGCTAGCCTGTCAACTATGGATTACGTACTTTAATTTATTATTTTGTAGATTTATAATGTATCACATATTTATCCTTTTGTAAAAAATTTAGACTAGGTAGCCTAATCTTTCATCCCTTTCTTGTTCAAATACCTCCTGCCCCCTCTGCTGTGAAACGTATACAAGGACTTATTGAAAATATAAAGAATTATTTTAATTTATTAACAAAATTTGAGCTGACTGCAATCTGAATGACATCTGCCTCTTCCTTCTTCCTTTTAATCATAAACCTCTCACAGGCCTAAAAGGACCAGCTTATTGATGTCACAGAAGCAGCTCAGCATAGAGTAACATCCTTCTATCCAACTTTTCACTGTATCTCAGTTAGTCCAGTCCAAGCTTCAGAACCTTACTACCTAGAAGCAATGAAGAGAAAGTGCAGGACTGAGTCAGTCCTTATGAAGAACATCATATTTTGATCCTTAACCAAAAAGAAAGAGAAATCTTATATTTTCTTAATGACTGTGTGTGTGTGTGTGTATACATATATATTTATTTTCTCTTCCTGAATAAAGAACCAGACAGGGGAAGATGGTGAAACTCGCCCTCAAACTGTCTCTCAAGAGATTTCCGACAGTCATTTCAGTTACCAAGAACTGCAGTGTTATTTTGTACGAACCTCACTTTCCTTGCCTTTATTTATTTATTAACCCTCTGTCACCTCCTCATCCTCCTTCTTAAAGGAATTCAGACCTATAACATGGGTCCCTGTAACTCAGTTGCAAGCCATGGCCCAAAAAGCTTGGGACATTAGAATGCTGCTTAAGTCTGCAGCACGTCTGAACAGATATTCTGACTGGCCTTTCTTAGAATGCGCAACACAATGGCCAAACTGGAGACAAGACAGTGTCTGCCTTATAGATTCACAGGCTAATTGAAACAAATGCCACAAACTAAAATTTTTGCACTATTCCTAATGCAGAACTACACCTTTTTCTCCAATGATTCAGAGCTCCTACTTTCTCTTTTCAATTTAAATAACATCATCTAACAAGCAATGAATTGAAATACTTGTTTCTGAAAGACATGCTGACACTGCTTATGCCAGATCCTTTCAAGAATCTAAATTATTCAACTTACTATTTTTGCCTTCCCTACTTTTTAAGGCCTAGCAGAAGCCAATCCATAAAGCACTAAAAGGAGACAAAAGGTAACACTTACTTGTAACTGCTACATGTCGATTTGATTTTCCTTCATCTATAGTATCCATAACTTCTTCTGGACTACATACAAAACGTTCTGTGCAACCCTGTAAGAAAAACAAAAGAAAACAGCCACACCAACATGCCAGAGGTAAGTGGTGTACACTAGAGGAGGGCAAGATGAAAAATATCTTGGACTGATGCTCACCTTTACATAGGGAACTCTGTTTTTGTCCTCATGAACAGAAAGATTGGTCTTTGAAACTGGAAGATAAAAAGTTCAAAGGTATATAGGATTTCTTCACAAAATGAGCTGCGTAGAATACGTGTTAGAGATGTTATTTCTCAGCAACACTATAAAAACCTTAATATACATTAAACAACCACTACTGCAGATTTAGCAATGTTACACAGGTTAGCTTCATGCTTTCTCATATTATTGTACCCTTAGGTGTAGGTTATTGGAACGCTGCATAACTATCTTAGTATAATGGTAAGATTTTGGGTTTGTTTGGTTTGGGTTTTTGTTTGTTTGTTTGTTTGTTTTTTTTAATATCTCTCCAAAACTATTTCTTTTCTATGTTCAACACAAATAGAAGGCTTACCATCCAAAAGGTCCCTTATTTTATCCAAGTATATTTCAAAATATGACACCTAGAAGTGGGAAGGGGAATAAAGGTACAGCATTAGAAAGCAAACATGCTTTGCTTTTTCATCTGAAGGACCTAGCATGACTATTATGACCTCCCCCATAATACCACATCTAGCTCAAGTCCTTAAGGCTGAACTAAAATACACCTTTAAGAAGAAACTATTTTGATCAAAAGCTTCAAACACTATCAGCACTGCCATAGGTTATCAGGATAGCTACCATCAATGTTTAATGGAAATAAGATTAAAGTGTTAACTTAATTCTTCTTTACAAAGTGTCAGTTACTTCAGAAATAACTCACATTTAGACTTTGCAAGTTACAGGCATTTGAAACAGATACAGAACACCCATTTAACCACAGACTACTTCTAGTTTTAATACAGATTAAATAAGTAACAATGAGGAAGTTTACCTTAATATGAAACTCAAGGTTCTCATCCATAGAGTAAATATAATTAAAAATATCTTGCACTATTCTTGGAATAATACCCATTCCATCTGGGTCATGAAGCTTCCCCTTATTAGAAAAAGATAACAGTAAAATGAAACAGTCATACTGAATCCAACATCACAAGCAGTATCCAAAAGCAAACCAAACAGTTATCGGGCAAATAGTTTTAAAATGCTAACAAGCATGATGCACTATAAAGGGAAGACTTGATTTTTTTTTTTTTTTTTTCCTTTAGCCTTTTTCTTTAGGTTTCTTTAGAATTTGCCAGGACTGAAAGAAGAGCCTCAGAAATCTCCCAAACTACTGAAAGTGAAGTAGTACTGTTAACATTATTCCTGTGTTTCTCATCCTGCTACTACTGAAGGCTGAAAAACCACAGTAATTGCCATTTTCAGTCCTAAAAACCCAAACATCTTGGCTATCAAAATGTTGCAATGGCAGTGGAAAGAAAATTAACATTGCAAGATGAAGACAAGCAGACATCTTATTTCTAGAAAGATAAAACTACAGTGATGAAAGTGACATTCAGAAAAAAAATATTTTAATATCTCTTACTTCCATAGTGTGTGTCTTTCCAGATGATGTTTGCCCATAAGCAAATATTGTACCATTGTATCCCTCGAGTACATCTAAAAGGAAAGAATATTTTCATTAGCATTCATTTCCTTCTTCTAAAGGAAAGTCAAATGAAATAGAATGCAAAATTAAGCAGTTCCTAAAATGTTCAGCAAGGTAAATCATTCAATGTTTGGAAACTCTGTGCTAGAGTTGGTGGGAGGGAGGATGTTCCTCCCTACCCTTTTAATGCATTAAGTCATCACCGACCGTGTTTTAGAAGTTTACAGCATTAGAAGCATCTGTTCCCACAAACGGAAAAATCAGAGCTTCAGAGTCAGAAAGAAAAAGGAAATCAATACAGCTGCCAGGCTGAACAGATAAGTCTTTGATAACTCAGAAGAAGAAACCACACATAAGAATGCTGTGATATTTTCTGCTTTCAGGGATGTTTTACTGTCCAACTGTGAAGAGAATAAGCTATGCCATCCGTTTCAAGCATCTTATTTTTCAGTCCTAAGCTTACATTTTAAATTATGGATGAAGCAACCCAAAGTATCAGACTGAGAGGTGAAGGGCTGGTGGGTTCTTTTGTTTACAAGTCAGTTCCTGTAGAACAATCACATCCTGCAAGAAAACTTTTATTTTCCAACAACAAGCATGAGATGCTCCAGATGGAGAAGTCTTTACCACCCCACCACACCCATAAATCCACCTGTCCCACCACTAGAGCTCATTTGCCACTTGATGTAGCACAGCCTAAATACACCACACACAGGAATACAGATTACATTTTAGATGGACAAAAGGGGCAACATTTAAATTCTTAGATAACCCCAGTTTTTAAGGAGCAAACTTATAATGATTATAATCATGATTACTATTTAACTCATTAAAGGGTTAAATACTTGCAGCAGCATAGATTTTCCACAGAAATTCTCTTTTTTATTGACCAAATAAACCCTGCACTTACCAAAACTTCTCTTGTCATTATTAGTTGATATTTCAGGAGGGTTCTGATAAGGCTTTGTTGTTTTGAAAGTTTTGTCAGTTAGAGCTTATTACTGGTCTCCTCAAGAAATCAAAACAATTTTATTTTCAGAAGACTAGCTAATTGCTTACTGTAACAACTTACTCTGGTATAATCTTATTTGTGATAAGACTTGATTTTCTGAAGTTACTAGGCGAGTTTTGACAATTCAAGTTTGGAGAAAATGTACACTCCTCACCTTTAAACTTCTGCTTGTGAAGCTAAAAATCACATTCAAAAATCATCCTCCTTAAGCTGGGTATTAAATAAACAAGCTTAGAAAAGTTCTATAGCATACAACTCATTTCACAAGTTTCCTTTCCTCTTACATTCCTCCAAACAAACAAATGTAGGATGTTTTCACCAGTAAACTTGACAGGGGGAAAAAAACCCCACCAGACCTATTCATAAGAGGTATTTTGATTAATTTCTGACAATTATTTTTTAAGCAATCTTTTGCAGAGAACTGAAAAAAAACCTACATCAAACTACACCAAAACATAAAGGTAAATGTTATCAATGTTGCAATCAAGTGAAACAGCACGTTAAGCACTGACATAATTTAACAGGGTGATTTTTTTATCCTGCTGTGATCCAGGCTGTATCTTATTAAACATTCAGAAGGTAAAAGGCAGCAATAAAATTATCAGTTTTCAACACTGAAATGCATAAAAATACGTGACATTTCCTTAAAGTTGCTGTTCCACCCTACCTTTGACAATCTTCTTAGCACAATCATTGTATACTTGTTCCTGTGATGTGTTTGACTGGAATACACGGTCAAATATATATGGCTTGGACTGGAAAAAAAGACAAAAAGAGACACAGAAAAGCTATTAAGAAAAACAGATATGGGAAGTAGAACAGGAAAGTGTTTGTTCATATAGTTTAGAAGTACCCTGTACTGTCTCAGTCCAAACTTTTGTTTTAAGCACTTAAAGACCGTAGCAAGGAAATCAGCTTATATAGTGTTGCCTAAATCTTCACATGCTTGCCTACAAGTAAGGCCTTGAACTAAAGATATTTGGTTTCAAAGCACAATCTAAATAGTTCTCCAAAACTACCACATGACCGCAGTTTACTCAATTTACAAAGTAAGCCAATGCCTAGTCTGTACATCTGAGAACCCCATACTCTCTTCTACTCTGGTGGCAAGTTTACTCTGGTGGCAAGTTTACTCTGGTAAACTCAAATTATGAAAACCAGTCTATACCACAGGACACAGAACAGCTGTCTTAGTAATATTTGTTAAAAACCTCAAACCAAGAAGAAATATTCAGGTCACCTACAGTCAACAGAAGAACTATTTCTCCATATGTGATATCCTTAAAATAAAGTTTCATAAGCAGAAGGAAAAGGCCATTTTGGAGGAAAGGAACCTTTTACGTAAGACTTATTTTGGAAGATACTGTAAGAGGATGCTCTGACATAGCTTTTTGAAAGCAACGTTGGATTTTGCTTTAACAAGAAATTTTGCAGTCCTAAGTGGCTGACAATCCATCAGGATATGAGCTACCATTCTCATCTTAGGAAGTTCAAATTTTGCAGCATTTTCAGAGCTTAGCAGGTAGATTTAGTAGGTATCCAAGCAGACAGGCAAGGTTTACAAGGGACCTAGGTCAGTTACTGTTGCTAAATTCACAGCAGCTGTTAAGTGCTCCACTGTGCCCAAGTTTAATTCATTATCATCCTCCCCCAAGGATATTCTGGAACTGCCTTCCTGGCAAAGAAACCAGTGTAGCTTCCATCTTCCACCCACCCACCACATTCCCTTCCCCTTCCTGACCTTCCATTTATCTTTTAATAATGTCTAGCATAAGACCAAACAAAGCTTTTTAGATTCAACATGTAACCATCTACTGAGAGGGCCTGAATTCAGGTTGATGAGCTCCCTCTTGGCAAAAATAATTACAGTGTTCACTCTGTAAACAAGCTCAAGAAACCACAAGACTCAGTAGGCAGAAACTATCCCTAAGGTGCTGAAGTTTATCAGAACGCTTGTTTCACAGCAGGGAAATCACAAGCCTTCTTGATTACCTTCATTTTACCTTCAAATACACCTCAAATTCCTGGGTTCTACAGGTAGAATTGAGACCATTACATACAGCAGAAGACAAACAACTAACAAGTTCAGGTAAGCCTGAGGTAAGAAAATGAAGACAGAGAACATGTTACATAAAAAGGTAAGTCACTGTAGAGAAAAAAAAAAGAACACTAGGTATATGTTTTCTTTCTCACTAGCAGTTGGAGGCTTCTTGAAACTCCATCTTCACAAATAGCAAATCACTACACACTGCAAGTCATCTACATCACAAAATGTTAATCGGATTTGTTTCTTTGTGCTGAAGTGTGTATTTTATGCACTGAAATAATAACCATGGTGGAAGATCATCTTTAGTATTACAGATTGGAACCAAAATAGTGAGGAAAGTAACAGCAGCCAACATTACATCATTAGCACTTTTTGTGTTCTTACTTGTAAGATTTAAAGTCTTCTCCAAATTATTGCTCCAGACAATAAACAGATTATGATTATTTCCAAATAAATCAATTTAGAAGAACTTGGGAAAGTTCCTGGATACGATGTGCTGACAATCTATGCAGCAACTGCTAACAACACTATTTTCTCCCAGATCCCAACGTATCTCATCTTTGCTGTTCCCAATAGAGCATGACAACAAAGAGAACAGAAAAGTTCATTAAAATGCCAACTTTATTTTGTATAGCATGGGTCTGAACGTATACACACAAACACACAATGTATGTATTGCTACAGAATACTTCTGATGCCAGAAGTATTTACTTCAAAGAAATTCAACTTAAAAACAAAATAAAACCTATATATAGATTAAAAACAAACCAGGCTTAGTTTTCAGTACAAAAAAATACCTCATTTAGAAAGAACTGTAGGCAAAAACTGCATAAGTCTGCAACCATCCTGCAATCTACAGGTATTTGCAGCAGGTTCTGAAAAGCTTTCTTCTCTACATTTTTAAACAACATTCAGAGGGGTTTGAGAGTTGATTTTTTAAAATTCTTCTGCCAAGCCAAGATTGACTGAACTATTCTTCTTGATCTGTGTTAAAGGAAAATTATGTTTACTAACCTGAAAGTAATCTGTAGACGAAGAATACTTTTAGACTATTTACTCTCCAGTTGCCACTCTAATGCCTTTGTAAGGGAACAGAGCCAAATTACAGTATCATGTAACTACAGTCTCTGTTTTACAAAATATTAACATAAAGAATAGCACTATGACAAATGCCATAGACTAGCAAGAGCAAGAACAGAAGACCAAGCTACAAGGACTTCACTTGGGCAGTAATGCCTTTAATTGATCGCATTTATTTATACGGTGAAAGCTGCCAGACACATGACAAATTCCAATTTCCCTCAAGTTAACAATTACTATCAACATATCCACAAAACTTAATCATTCTGGCCAAAAGAATCCTCACAAGGGGTCCTGTTTATACCACTGTCACATTCCCATTCCTTGCAGTACACATTCCCTACATATCCTCAGTATTATACCTTCCTAGATGAAGCCACAGTACAATTTTCAAAGCAGTCAAAAATCCAATTATGCATTTCCCTCCCCTCACAGGCTGTGGTACATTTATCACACCTCTGAAAACCCACATTAGAGGAGTGTCCCTGCTCCATCATCACCAAATCAATACCTAACCCAGCAAGTTTAGCCAAGCAGATTCCAGGATAATTATGTTTTAAGAATGTAAGTTACTCCCACTCAGTATGGTTTCACATCTTTTGACATCTGCAATGCCTTATCATTCCTCTCTACTTTCTGCTGTAAACAAAGCTAAAACTGTATTACGCAGATTACCCTGCCCTACAAAGCCTCCTCATTACCTTTAAGAGATTAATCAAGAAAGATTAAAGTATCAGATATTTTTTCCTGTACCAGATGCCTTTTCTTCCCCAAGGAGTAAACAATCAGATCTGGAACGTGTCCAGAGAACAATCAATCTCTGGAACGTGTCCAGAGAAGGGCCATGAGGATGATCAAAGGGTTGGAGCACTTCTCCTGGGAGGACAGAGAGTTGGGATTGTTCAGTCTGGAGAAGAGAAGGCTCAGGGAAGACCTTATTGTGGCCTTCCAGTGTCTTAAGGGGGCTTCAAGGAAGCTGGGGAGGGACTTGTTGGGCTGTCGGGCAGTGATAGGACTGGAGGGAATGGATCAAAACTAGAGGTGGGTAGATTCAGATGAGACATTTAGGAAGAATTTCTTCAGCATGAGGGTGGTGAGACACTGGAACAGGTTGCCCAGAGAGGTGGTGGAAGCCCCATCCTTGGAGATTTTTAAGGCCAGGCTGGATGGGGCTCTGAGCAACCTGCCCTAGTGGGAGGTGTCCCTACCCATGGCAGGGGGGTTGGAACGAGATGCTCTTTAAGGTCCCTTCCAACCCTGACAATTCTATTATTATGATGAACCGAAAACACAAAAGGTCCAAGCCACAAACCACATGGTGCCCCTAACAGTGGTAGTAGCAGTGTCACTACCATGATATGATGCTCTTTTGGAATACTCCAGAAATTTTCAGCAGTTGCTCAAATCCTAATGAAAATTTAACACATACAACCTTCAAGCAACACAAAATATCAAGCAGACTAGCAGAGCTTCTGACTTCTGCTCTCCAAACAGAGTATTCAACATTTACATTCGTTCCTTGCCTAGGATTTGTCCTGTCAGTAATCAACTACAACTTCAGCTCCCATAGTTGCCTGGACTGAAGGGATGTGTTCCCCCAGCAAAAGCATTGCAGAAGCTCACAGTCCTCAAAACAGTATTTCTGCCAATGTAATTTAGCAGCAGGCAAACTGAATCTTAATAAAGGGTTTCTGACCAAGTACACAGTTCCATAGTTAACTTCATTACTCCTACATAAAGGGTGGCTTAACCCATCTAAATGATACAAGATTTGGAACATGCATTAGTTTATTTGGAAAAGTTAGTTTTTGTCAGTACCAACAAGGACTACACAAAAAACTGATATCACAAAGTCTGAAATCTGAGAATCATACAAGTTGGAAATCACCTTCAAGATCATCAAGTCCATCACTGTATCTTAGAAGTCCAAGAAATACTTAAGGTTAATCTCCACAGAAATATATATAAAATAAAACAACTTTTTACCATTGTAACTTTTCATAAATGACAGAACTGGTTATTAATAAGATTACCCTGAGTTCACCTTATGTTTTATGCCTTAGTGTCTGAAGCAATGTCAGTAGTGAAAATTTACTTGAAAAATCAGTAGCATATTTTTGTACCACCACCACAAAGCCAGACGTTCTTTAGTGTCTGTTCCTAGAACAGACAGTTAAAACAGTGTTATACCCATCCATGGTTAGCCTATTCTTGGTGAGAGGTTGAAGTCCCTAAACCTCTATATCCTTTTCAAAGAACTTTCTTCCCATCAACACAAAATACATTAAGAGGGAAATCCCACGCCAAATACTTTCTGGAAAGTATGATGTCAAATACCTGACTCAGTTCCTCCTATTACTAAGCTGAGGTAACACTGCCTGGGCACACCTAACAGAGTCCAACATGGTGAATGAATGAAAGGCAGCATCCAAACCAGTATTTTATTTTTAGGATAGGGAAGAGGATTTTCTTCTTGTCCTAGCTGTATGCATACAAAACTGCAGCTGATCCAGAACAGTTAGTGGATCTCAGCTCTTTCTGCCCTAGTTTTTCTTACTTCTGTGCAAATATTGCAATTCAAGTATCAACTTTTACAGTGGTTATTTCTTGTTAAAACTATGTTTAAAAGAACTATGTTAACTAAACTATGTTAGACTAAACCATGGGATTTTATTTTTAAAAAAATGTGACTAGAGACAACTATCAAAATAGAAAGGAACTTTGGAACAAGATTTTCAACTCTGCTTTGCTTTAGTAAAAAAAGTTTCTTCTAAAGAGAAAAGCAAGCACTGCTGGCATAAAAAGCATCACTGAGTTTCACAACAAGAAACAAATATAAGATGAGTGAGATGTTTCTGAGGAAGGGGTACAGCAGCCAGAGAGTATAGCTCTCTCTGTACACATTGCTGCAAGCTAGAATATTTGCTTTCTGTTAAATAATCATACCCATAGTATCCGAAAAGCATCTCTATTATCCACCATTTCATGGAGCAAAGTAAAAAAAGTAATCAGACCAACACTGAAAGAATATTACAATTTCAGCTACAGAGTGCAATTTTTGATTCATGTTTAAAATTGCACTACAGACATGAATCATATATGTTTATTTGTGTTTCTAATTAAACAGTGCTTTCCTTCACACCAGCAAACAATACCCCCCCCAAAAAGTTGGTTTAAGAATGCACCTTGCTTATTGCATTTAGAGTCCAGCACGGCCTTTTCTTTCAGCAACACAGAAAGAATTCTATTTTCCTTTTGAATAACTTGCTGCCAAAAGCTGCAGTAATAGCAAGTTAACCTGTTTCTAACATAACTTAAACCTAGTCTTGCTCTCATTTACTATCCAATACTAGTTTGAAAGGTAATGAAGACAGCAAAATGTCTCAAGCTCTTTCCAAGATCACAGGGATTACACCTTACATACAAAATAAATAATACCCCAACCAAATATGAAAATACAGGCAGGTAGCCATGGTTGTCTCTTAGAACAGCCACAGAAATAAGGAATATGCTAGGATCATTACTAAAAATATTTGAACAACAGAGGGATACGGCCTGTCTGTGTGAATGTCCATAACACCTCTGCTCTTGAGTCACCCTGATAGTACTGGTTCCAGTTTATGCTCCAGTCTAAAGCCCTTGAGCGTCACTGTACTCAGCAGCAGATCTTATCTTTTGGATAGTTTTAAGATGAGCAAGACTGGGTATAGAAGTGTTTTTAAAAAAAAAGAAGTATAGATGTGTTGCATAGAACTATAAAGCCACGCAACTGCAAGCAGGTTTATAGTTGAAAAAAATAAAGGACATAGTCAAAGACATTTCAAGCCTGCTATTCCTCCCCGGGTTATTTTACTCAAGAGTCTGAGATCCATGAGCAAATTGCTATCAATTTTTGTATATAGGTATATTTATGTTTACTGTAAAACCCTATTATGTTTTAACAAAACACTCCTATAAAAAAAACTGAAATGGAGAGAAGCCACTTTTAATAATTTAAAAGCTCTTTACTAGTTAAAAAGAGCTTTATCCTGTGGAAGGACAGTACTTCTTCAAAGTCTCTCTGTCCCCTCAAATTGCTACTACACACCAGGTACAAATAAAACAAGTATCTTATCTAATACAAATCAAAACAACTCACTTGTCCAGAAAGGCAACCATGCCAGTAATTACACAGGAGCTAGGAAGAGAAGGGAGGACAGATAGCTCAGAGATGACAAGGGTGTCAAAGAAGGAGGGTTTGGTTACAGTCACAGATTTACCTCCCCACTCTCCTCCACTGAGGAGTCAACTTGGTACTCTGGTATACACTCGGCTTCCACCATCTCCTACTTTTCCCAACCTATCCAGCAACTCCCGAGCGTTAAGGAAGCTTTCACTGTTTCAGCACAGACCCAGGCGCATGCAGAAGGTGCAAGACCTTCAGGCGGCTGAGAAAACAAAGCGGCTCGATTACTCTTCAACAGGCAGCCAACAGGAGATGTAGGAATACAGAAATGAAACAGCTGAAAATAACCATACAGCTTTGAGGAATGCTTTTAGAAACTGTCTCCCGAGGACTGTTTCTCTTACTCCAATGGGCAATCCTACAATACACAAAGGCTGGATGGATACAGCCTCAGGTTGGAAGGTCCTTAAGTTTGTAGAAGAAACCAAAACACAAACAAAAAAACCCACAAAGCCCAAACCCTAAAGTTAAAAAAAAAAAAATAAATCCAAGTTGAAGTAACTGTCTAACAGTTTTTAGAGTACCAAGTCATAACTTTGAGACTGTTGGTCTTCTCATATGTCCAGCATTATAAAAACAAATCCACAGATTATCAATCCTGCATTAAGATTTTCTGAAACAGAACAAAAGTACTGTCACTGCTACTCAATCTAATAATTTGGAGGGCATTTTTCCCCAAAGTCAGACACAGCAAGTCCTGATCCTAGGATGACCAAAGGATTTTTTTTGGTGTCATTTTTACCAATACAGAAAACATCAAACACTAAATATTAACCTCAAGCAGAAAGCCCCATAACGTCCCTCAGGAACATGCCATCAGACTGTTCTGCTCAGATACAGTACAACCTCAGCCCAATTTACATTTGGGATATTTTTCAAGTGAACTTAAAGAGTATTTAAACTATGTCTTAAAAAAATCTAGACCTAGTGAAATAAGACATGGAATTTTTTTTTTTTTTTAATAAAAATATTGCAGTTTCTAAACTTAATCGTGGATTTTAAACAGAATATGTAGTGTGACAATGAAGGAGTATTCACTGATGAAAGCAAGATCATTTGTTCTAGTTAAATATTCCATTTTCCAACTTTAGTTCCTTACTCTGAGGCCTTTACCTGTACGATCTCAGGAAGTAGAGATGTACTCCAAGATACTAACTTGCCAGCTGAAATAAGCCCAAACTCCTTCATTTCACAAGCATGCTTCAGACTCACAGAATTCCATATTTTATTGACAAAATCAGCTGCATATTAACAGAGTAAAGCACTATTTATTTTGCTTTATTAGTATTTAGTAAGTCATACTAAGAAAAGTACTTTATTAAATTGTCTCCTTCGGCTTCAGAGAGTGTACAATAAAGATGTCATAGGTAGTCCCAAGGGACAGAATATTAACCACAAAATTTGAAGGCAGATAACAACTGACATCTAAGCTACTTTCAGCAGTGCACAACCAGCAATGACTCTAGAGAGAGCAGTATTTATACGAAAACACAAAGTTAACAAAAATAAACATCAGGAATAAAAAGTGTTTATAAAACACCAACAAAACCAGGCAATAAACTAATGTGCTTTTATTTTCTATTCCAGTTCCACTTTGTAGCTAAACATGACACACTGAACAAAAGGGGAAAGGATTATCTTTTTCCCTGTCACATCCAGATTGTTTTATAACAGATCTCATACTTTGCAAGGTGACTTCAGTTGAAAATACGTTTAAAAACTTGTAATAAGACAAACAGTCTGTATATGCTGACAAAACAAACAAACAAACAAAACAAAACAACAACAAAAACCAAACAACCACCCACAACCCCCCCCCCAACATTATTAGTAGACTGATCTACAGATCACAAGCATCAATGAACCGGAGTCTGCACTGCAATTCTGCCTTTTCTTCTCCAAAAAAACCTCTCTGTAGGCAATTACTTCGGCGGTAGCCCCAGCGCATGCATTTTGAGCACGTATTTAGCGGTCAAACTCATCACGGTGGCCAAAAGCAGGGCCAGCCTAGCCGGGGGACACACCGCGGGGCTCGCCTGTTACTCTCCACCGTGTAATTCACGCGTTTTCCGCGGACAGAGCGCGGCGTGCCCTGCGCCTCGGGCTCGGCAACCAAACCTCACGCTACGCCCCAAGCCTTCCACCTTTGTCCGAGGTTCCCTGACCTGTTACCTACCACCGGCCTGTCCCTACAGCCCAACGACCAGTGCTCGGAGACCTCTGTCCCCAGCAGCTCCCTGCTCTTTGCCCGACCGTGCCCACATCCAGACTAGCCGGCCCCGTCCGCAGCTCTGCCTGCCTTCCTCCTCCTCTTCCCCACCCCCCTAAAAGGCCACCCCCCCTTCCACAGGCGTCCCTGCCCGTGAGAACTGCCGAGCGCCTCAGCCCAGCCCTCTCGCCTCACACCGCGCCCATCCCCGCGGTACCTGACCCCGCCGACCCCTGACACAGACACACACACACACCCCCTCCCCCCGGCGCTTCCCCCTCCTTTCCCGTGCGGGGCGGCCCCTCACCGCGATGACGACGGTGTCTTCGCCCTGAAACTTAGCGATGTACTTGTCGCCACGGGTCACTTCGGACTCGTTGAGAGGCCTGAAGCGACACATCACTTTGATGTTACACTCCGCCGGGTCCGCCATCTTAGGCCAACGCCGCCGCCGGAAGGCTCAGCTCTGCCACCGCCTGCTTGCCGCCTTTACACCGCCCGCTCCGGTGGTCTCGCAAGCCGCCGTTGCCGCCGCTGCCAGGAAGCCTGCGTCCGCCCAAGCAGAAGGGAAAAGGGAAGGGCTCCTTCCTGGCTGCCGCCGCCGCCTCCCGCTCTCACTTCCTCCCCAATATGGCAGCCATGGCGGCGCCTGCAGCCGGCAAGTCCCGGCCCCCCCTCGCCGGCGAGGCAGCGGCGGCAGGGGAGGGTGACGTCACCCTCTGCAGCACCCCGCCCCTTCGGCTGGGCCCGGCTGCGCAGGCGCGTCTGGCGCGGGGGGCCCGGCCCGGCTCCAGCGGGGCCTCAGGGCGCAGGCGCCAAAGGGTTGCTGGGCTGCAGGGAAGGGGCTCCCTTCAGGGGTAGGAGGGAGAGTGGGGGGCCGGCTGGTGGGATGGAAGCTCCTGGCGCCGCCTACCGCCTGTTCCCCTTCCGGGGGGGGAACCACTACGGCCGGGGTTGTCCTTTGTCGAGGTGCTGCAAGGAGGAAGGAGACCTCGCTCAGCCGCCTTGGCGGGGAGCGGCCGAGCACCGCTTCACCCCTGACTGTCTGGAGGGCTCAGGCTGGCGGCGGCGGTACCGCGGGGCGGGCTACGCTGAGGGCCGGCGCCGCTGAGCCCAGTGGCGGGAAAGGGACCGCGATACGGGCTCCCAGCGGCAGCTGCACGCCCGAGGGTTAGGGCCGATTTTTGTAAGTGCATCTGTAAAACTGAGAGACCAGGTGTAGAGACCTAAAGCAGGATGTTTAGATAGCAACCCCAGATTGATTGATTGATTGAAAACCCCACTTCCCGAGGTGTTCCCAGATGTGGAACTATCGGTATTCTCTGAAGTGCCCGGGAATTTCGTTCCCTGCGTGTTTTCGGGAGCTGGAAAGCAGATTGTCCTCTTGGGGGGAGTGGGGATCAATGGTGTGTTTTCCCTTGGGATAGGTGCGGAACGTGAACGCTGCTTCAAAACCACTCCACGCGACAAGCTGAGAAGATCTCCCTCATAATAAAGTTTCATTTACAGCTTCTTTTCACACAGTAATGCACAAAATATTTTTGTGCCTAGTTTATCTTACGAGGTAATTCAAGTCTTCTAAACGGAGTGCGTGTTGTAACAAGTTGTTTTTTGTGCTGTGATTAAAAGTTCTACAGGACTTTGTCTTAGCCAGGGTAATTACACCTCCCCACCTATCAGTACATGTGGAAATAGTTGTCTGGTTAAGACATCTGTCTGCAATTCTGCTTGTCTGTGTTACCAATAAAATGTTTTAAACATGATTGTTACTAGCCTTTAAGTGTCAGAAAGCATTTTTTTTGTGTGTGATTGCTGGTTTAGAAATTAGTAATTTGGATCACAGCATGACATTAGTGCATCTAACTCTGCTATTTCTGAGATTATTCACATGCTTATGGGTAGGAAAGTTCTTACCCAGCTGGTGGATTTGGAATCTCACAGATTTCATGTGACAGGTTATTACTTTAATGAAAGACGTGTAAATTATTCACTACTTTTGTCAATTAATTTGCTTTCATACACGAGGAAAAAGAAATGTTAGCTGCAAAATGAACAACTTCATGATTATTATTCCCAGAAGAACATGTTTCAGATGCTGAGACATCCTTTACCCCAATCTACTTAAAAAACTTCTGGTTTTCATTACCCATGGTCAAAGAGGATGTGCCATTAGCTACATTTGCTGGCATACAGTACCCAGTGTAGGAACAAAGGAAGAGACCTCATGATGATGTGATTCTCAAGAAAACTGAGCTTGCTTAGCTTTTCAATGTTTCCACGGCAGAAGCTCCACAAAGATAACAGGGACACGAGGGTGGGTATTCCCTCCTTGTAACTACGTTGAAAGAAACCCACGTCAGCACGTGGGAATTATGTAGAAGGAGCAAGTTGGTTCTGTGCAAACTCAGAGGAGAGCTGACTGATGGCATCTCACCCTGGCTGTGGGAGCCCTCGCCGCCGAAGTGCCCGTGCCTGCTCTCGTGTCCATCTCAGGGATTCCATCATGAAGTTTCTCTTCTCTGAGCTGCTGTTCAGAATAGTCAGCAGCCGTTCTTTTACATCACCTACTTCAAGTCTGACATGAGGATGCAGGGTGCTCAAGGAGGGCAGTCGGTGATCTCTCTTGGTGCTAAGAAGTGTCCAGCCAGCAATCTTGAGGACTTGTGTCTAAAGATGCAGTGTCAGTGTCACTATAGAGCAGGGCAGAGACCAAACATCCTGGTAAGGTTTCCCATTCTGTCACACAGAATATTCTTTCTTTGCCAACTGGAAATACATTTGCTGTCTCTTAGATTGTTATGTAATGTCCATACCATACTCGGTGGGTTTTGTTGTTGGGGTTTTTTTTGGATGTTGTTTGTTTGACTGTGTTTTGTTTGCTTGTTTGTTTGTTTTGGAGGTTTGGTTGGTTGGTTATTTTTTGTTTGGTTTTGTCATTTGGGTTAAAAGATGTTTAAAAGTAATCTATTGTAATGGTATAAAAAATATAGATAGCATTTGTCATAAAAAGTGAATCTCTCTGTTTGGTATTTAATCCTAGTCTGACCATATACATCAAATATGTTTTCTTTCTCTGACAAATAAGTTTGATAAAGTTTCTCAGTAAAGACCAGGGTGATTTACCAGAACTAATTTATCTAATGAATTTGTGTTTACTAGTTCACTTACCATGTTTCTTCCCATTTATGATCTGTGCAATAAACCTTTATAAATTCATTTATGATTTATAGCTCCTTTAGATCTCCAGCCTTTCCCAGCAATAAAACCATGTTAAGCAAAAGGATTTGGCAAGCTTGAGCCTTATAGCGAAGCTATATCTGGATAATGATGTAATTAACCACCAATATTAGTTCAGCAGAGTAAAAGTGATGTTGATTTGGCTTTAAAAGAATATTACATATTTGAAGAAATCTTTAAACCTGGAGAAGCAAATAAAAGCTGTTTCCTCCTGCCCTTTAAAGAATTAAATTCTGAGATGACAGTACTTGTGACATCCAGTGTTCCTAATGCAAACACAAGCATTCTTCTCATTTTAATTTGCAGTGTGCTGGGAAGCTCTAGCACATGACTTATGAGAATTTAAGGTGCATTCCAGGTCAAATTTATTCCAAATTTGCAAGTCAATTTGGAGGACAAAAGGGTGATTAATCTGCCAGAAATAGTGTACCTCAAACAAAATTCTTTGTTGCTTGTAACACACATTGTCAATAAAGTCTATTAAGATGATGTATGACTTTTAGCATCGCTGCCTGATGCTGGAAAAACACAATTAAATTTACAAAATTTTATGCTTCAACAGTTTATTTGAATACATTGTAAAGTGTCTCTGTCAGCACACCGTGTCTGGTCAACTCAGCTTGTTGTAAGTAAATAACTAAGTAAATTATTGAGATTAGCAGGTTGGCAGGTGGAGTTTAGTGGCTTAGGGGTTGCTACTGGAGTCCCAACTAAATTATCGGAAGCTCTCATTCAGTTGTAAAATTTCTAAGGCTTCTTTTCCCTCCAGCAGACATATGACATGGAATTTATCTCCCGTCCCAGTCAAGTTTAGGCTTTTTTGTGAAGTGAAAGGATGAAACATGCGTTGAGGATGCATTTGCTGATACATACTAACTTCAGTTCTATGCTTACTTTTTAACTGGAAGTGCACAAAACCCAGAAAATCCTCTAGTTTGTTCCCAATCACCCAGATCATATTTAAATATTTCTAACCATGGTAGAGTATTTAAAAGCAAAAGCAAGCTCTGGGAGTAATAGCACATTTTAGATGTTTATTTTGGCTAATTTGTGCAAATTCATGCAAACATCTTGTCAGCTCCCTACCTAAAGCATTGACTCTGAATTCTCTTTGAAGAAGTAACACACTTTAGGACCTCGTTTGTATTTTTAACCATTAAACTTCTGGCATGCGTTGTCCAAAACATCTCATCATAAATCCCTGTTCTCAGTTGTTTTTCTCTGTTTTATAACCCTTACTAAACTCAGCACTGGATTGTATCTGAGCTTGCTGGGTGCCTGCCTGAGGCATGTTTTGGTTTTTTTTTTATAGTTGTGGCAAAACCAAATGGTTTAGCTATTTCAGTGAGTGAGACTGTTTGCTGTTGTTGCTAAAGGAAAACTCTAAACAATTTCATGAGAGAGTTACAGTAGAAAACCTAAGGATCAAAATTCAGTGGGGAAACCCATGTCAGGGTTCTGATTTTAATTGTCTAAAACTACTCAAGACTGACCTTGGGGGAAAAAAACCCCAACATATGAACATATTCTTTCGAGTCCTGCTGAAGCTTTGAGTAGAGGTAGCACCTCCATTCCATCACATACTGCCTGTGACTAATGTATATATATTTATATATGAATCACTGAACTCATTAACTTGCTCCATGTCTAGGCAACTGGGGCTTAGCAGGCTTTCCTTTTGCATTCTATCTGTTTGATCTGGGAGCTGGAGCTGAAAGCAAGGAGCGTGACTTTCTTGAATTCAAGAAGAAGGGAGATGCTTTATTCACAGAAGGAATCGAGAAAAGTAGTTGGGATAGAAGAAGAAAAGCAGAGGAGTCAAGTTTGGGGACATAAAAGAGCATGGCAGAGAAGTCTGTGATTGCTGCAGGAGCTCCTTCAGCCTCAAGAATGGGATCTAAGAGTCCTGACCTTCTACTTGTCAGCAAACAGATGTGGAACCCTTCAGCGAAGCAGGTGAAGCTTTGCACACCCTGTGGGATGCTGCCTATAGCTTCCATATGCTTTGTTAGGGAAAGGGGCAGGGGCAATGGACCTAAAGTGCAATCGTAAACGTGTCTGCGTGGTAACTGAGGTACTTCAGAAAACAGTTGGGCTTGGCTGCTGAGGAACAAAATTCATTCCAATGTGGTGTAATACAGAGAAATTTCCAGGCTTTTTAGAAGATAAATGATGCACTAGACAAGCACAATTGCACTTTGTAAAAATCAGCATCCAAATGTTTAAAAAGACACAGAACTGTTCTTGGCTGCTCCAGCCATAAAGATATGGTATTGATGGGAGCGCTGGTCTCACGATAGCCTGATTTCAAACCACTGGTGTCTATGAGCATCATTACTTTGCACCTCAGGTTGCATCCAGAAATGATGACAAATCCCACTGAGATGATCATCCTGCCACATCCTTAATTGATGGTGAAGCTGGTATTTCACTTGAAGCAGTGACTAGAACCTTACCTGAAGTATGAAATGGAACTCAGCCTTAACTACATAACACCAGTGTATTCAGAATGCAACATTTTTCTTTGTCCCCATTTTAGAGTTGCTTCTTTCTTTCTTTCTTTCTTTTTCTTTCTTTCTTTCTTTCTTTCTTTCTTTCTTTCTTTCTTTCTTTCTTTCTTTC
>JANHGN010001187.1:56402-121364 GCA_024605025.1 Megaceryle maxima | reverse complement strand
CACTTCAAAAACAAAATCATCTTTTCTTACCTCTTGGAAAACATCCCCCCCTTCACCCCCTCTCCCCCCCCCCCCCCCCCCCCCCCCCCAAGCATTTTTATGTAAGCTTACAATTTACTTTAAAAGCTATGTTTAATAATTTCCCTTTTTATTTTTAAATGTTCTAGAGGGTATCCTTAATGATAAGCTGTGCCATGTATGTTTTTAGGATCTGGGATCCAGCTCCCTGTTTACTCAGTTCTCAGGCAGGTCAGGGGAGCTGAGAACATTAACTCCAGCCGAGGATTTGCCCCACTGAATGCAGTGGTTCCGAGTCAGAGTCCATTCCCTTTTCTCAGGTCAAACTACCACAGATGCTGTAAATGAAATCCCAGTGTGTTTGGTGGGAGCCTGGCCCGAAAAGGGAGTGCAGAATGCCCAGCCAGACCCAGGGCCCCCCTCAAGTCAATAGGCGCAGTGCTCGGGGGACGCTGAGTCTGACCGCAACTCCTCTGTCCCTGAAACACTCAGCCTGGTAAATACCTCAGGCTCAGAGAAGAAAAAAAAAAAAAAAAAATGTTGAAGAATAGTATTTCTCTGAGGAAAGGCCAATGGGATCAGGTCCTAAATTATTATCCTCATGATATCTCATAGATCAAATAATGGAAAATGTGGGAAAATAATTATAAGATACATATATATGTTTTTAAGTTTAGAAAGTTAATGTCCCACGGGTTTTTTTCTAAAGCAGATTGTATGAATATTGAATGCTGTAAACCAAACACAAAGCAAAAGCCTGATTTTATTTGTCATTTCTTGGTGAAGGGTAAGGAATTTTTTTTAACACTGGAGTTATTTTAGTTTTAGAAAGTTAAAAACTAATGAAAAATTGTTCTCTTTCTGGTGGGTCATGTACTTAATTGGCTCACAGTAGGAAGCAAACAGAGTCAAGAATATTTTTCTTCATTACTCTGAATTTGTACCATGCCTTATTTGTGAAAGAAAAGATAAGGATGCTGTAACAGGATATTTGGGGGAAAACATAGAATCAGCTTTGTAAATCAAGGCAAATGTGGAAGAAATATATCAATGTGAAAGTAGCCTATGGAAGAATTTTATTCCTATTTTTAAAATTAATTGTAGGATCATTGTTCAGGAAAAATACTGCATATATAGGGATATGTGAAAAAAAAAATATGACAATATCTTGGAATTCTTACATTTTCAACATTTTCAACTCATATCGACAAACAGTCCCTTGTAAGGCGTTTTTGGTTTGTTTGGGGTTGTTTTGTTTTTTTTTTTTTATGTGTGCCAAAACCAGATCACATCTATATTTGTATTTCTTGCTCTTGTTTTCTTAAATTATTTGCTTGCTTTTCCCTTCTTTTTAGCTTGATCGTCGCATTAAAAACAAACAAGCAAACAAACAAAAAAACCCCACCACAACAAACCCAATCCAAACCAAACCAAACCAAAAAAATTAGAAGCGCTATTTTTTTTTTATACGGTTAAACTTGTTAGCCTAGACCTCAGGAATTATAAACAAATGATAAGTGCGGTACTTTATCTAGATAGACATACTCGGCTCTCCGCAAGTGTGGCGGCGGGCGGTGGCTGCTACATTATACTGCACTGCCACCTTCCGTCGCCCAGCCCGGACCCGGCGTCGCCGCCGCCCCGGCCCCGCCGCTCCGCTCGGGGTGCGCTCCCCCGGCCGGGCCCCGCCGCTCCCGCCGGTAAGGACCCTGAGGGAAAGCACCACCGGCTTGAAGCGAATGTGGCGATGATCCTGGGATGGGGGACCGCGGCTGCGGTCCGTAAACCAAATCTCGGAGTAATTAATCGGGGAAGACGGAGTGCGATAAAGCTCGAGAGGGAAAAGCTGCCTGCGAGCTCCAAGTGCGGGAGTGTGGGGACACTGAGCTGCTTTCAGTGCTCTCAGAATTCATCAGGAGATGAATTCATAGATCTTCACAAGCTTTCACTTCTATACTATATAATATAGTTTCGTATTGACAATCCCTTTATAAATCATTTGTTACCAGAATCTCTGCATTACCTCTATCATGGTTTGGGCTTTTTTCTTAAAGTAATTCTTATTTGCAGGGCTTTTTCAGGTTGGCCTGAAGCTATTTATTTCCCTTAGATAGTGATACAGAAAGTTTGATCTCTCCTATTTATATTCTAACAGAATTAAGGTATTTTGGGCTGTTCCCTTTCACTAAATCTAAACACCAGGCTGAAGGAGAAGCATCTGGCACAATGGAAATTGTCAGAACACTGGCTGCAACTTCAACTGGTTAGTGAAGGCTTCTTTTCGATGTGCAGATCACAGAGACCAGACTGTTTAAAAGGACGCTGCGGCGACGAGGCAGCGGCACAGCCATGCTGTTGCAGGCGATGAGGAGCCTCAATCTGCGGGAACCACAGGCAAAGAGAAATACTTCCCTGGTGCCAAACCCATTACGTGTAAGGCCAGAGCAACCTTTGCTGTTTTGTTTGGGTTTTTTTGGTTTGGTTTTGGGTAGGTTTTTTTTTTTTTTTTTTTGAGAGGAAATCCCTAAAAAACACCCTTCACTCCAAAATCAAGGTGGGTGATGTTTGTGGGGTGTGCTCAGGTGATGCCCCATCACCGTCAGGCTGTTCTGTGAGTGGAGGTGCTCAGTGAGACTGGGTGCTGGACAAGAAGGCTGCTTGTGGGTTGATGTTGTGGCTTCTGGCTGATGCTTCCGATGGTCTCACTCCACGTGCTCAGGGGAAGTGCAGTCCCCCTCACCAATAGCCTTTGCTATTTACTTACTGAGTCCTCTTGGCAGTGGCTCTTTGCTTTCTGAAGGCTGAGTGGAAGGAGAGAGAAAGGAGGGCTGGGGAGAAATGGGAACTCTTCTGCACAGGAGGTGGACCATGTTTCTTTCATCTTTACTAAAGGGGAAGGAGAAAGCCTCAGGAGGGTATTCCCAGGGAGGAAGTAATTCCTTTTTCTTCCACCCAGCAGGAGTGCATATCGTGCCTTTAGCTCTCTGCTCCCCAGCTCCCCAGGCCAGTGAGGTTACATGCTGCTGTCTCCAGCCACAACAACACACAGTGCCCACATGCTGGGTGGGTTTAAAGGTCCTCATGACCCCTCTGGGGCTTTGACAAGGCTCATTGCCCACAGCAGGCTCTTGTAGGATGGATTGGGGGTGAGTATGTGTGCTCCTTTGGGTGCTAGGACCCTGCCCTGTGCTGTCATCCTTATTTTCTGAGCAGGACAAGAAAGCAACAATGTCCCTGGGCCTAAAAGTGGCAAAGCCTGACAAAAACCCCTTGTTCCTCATACTGTGGGTCCCTTCCAGCACCAGGGACCCAGAGATATAGGGGATAACTGGGGGTAACCTGACCCCCTCTCTTCTAGTACAGAGAGTCTGCCCAGAGCAGTAGCAGCAACACCAGTGTCAAACAGGGCTGTCAGTTAACCTCCCACATGAAGGCTTTTCTTTGATGCTTAGAGAAACATTATTATTAAGGACTAATTTCAGATGAAAGAACTCATGCCTGGGCAGACATTTCTCCTAGCACTAGAAAAGCCCTTAAAATAATATATATAAATAAATAAATAATGATGGCTCCTTTGCCTGTTAGATGTCTACAGCCTTGCCTTGGCTACTACTGTTGGGAACCCACAATTTTTTTAACACCCAATTAAATCAGTGTAATTGGGATAGAGTTGCAATTTCTTTGCCTCCAGCTGTGAGTCATAATCTGTTTAGCACCTGAGTGTTATTTCACTTTATTTTTAGTACCTAATGCATAGTTTTGAAGGGGAGAAAGCAAACCCACCCACCAGTCAGGATTTTGGGAAGGTGTAGATTACTTATCATTAATTTAGAAGTGGCATTTAAATTACCATTCAGAGATGCTTTTAATGCTGTTATTAACTTCTTTTGGGGACCTTGTAAGGGATACATTTGAAAATAGAAATGCCAACGACCTTGAACTACAGGCCATGCCAATAATACATTGCTGTTACTACATCACTGGGAAATCTGCAAAACAAGAAGAGAGTTTCTAGTGAGGGGAAAAAGAGAATTTTATTAAGAAACAGAAAAGGAGGAAAAAATGATCAAAATCTAGTCCTGTTTGGGCTACCAGTTCAGCCTAAAGTACATTTTGAAATGATGAATCAGCTGGAGAGAAAAACATATTCCAGATGTTTTCTGTTTGTCTCTGGTATTTATTTCATCATGCTTTATCCGGAGGGGTTATTCCACAGAAATAAATGATATACCAAGTGTGATTGGTGAGGAAAAAATATTGATTGTAGCAACTTTAAAAGAGAAACTAGCACTGGGCAAATTGCTCGGGATAAACCACAAACCAGCCTGAAACTTTGCAGTCCAGATCCTTGGTTATGACTCAAACTGACCCATCCGCCAGCCTTAGAAAAATCCCTTTGAATTGTGGTTGATACAAACTGTGGACAAAAATAATTGTGATGGATTGGGAAACCAGGACCACAACAACCCTGCAGTTCTGGATTTCAGTGCTGCTGTGTTGATGGGGGGGAGAAAAGGGAAACCCCCCAAACTGAGCTGGGACAGTGAAATACCTGTGTGAATGTACTGTGTCCTGCTGCATGGTGGTGGATGTGGTCTCAGCTTTGCTGGAATAAACATGTTTGGAGACCAGTGCTGTGGAGCAGAGAGTGTAAGGCCAGGAGGCAACAATGTTGGGCTTGTACCAAGGAGATGGGAAGGGGGGACTCTCCTGTCATGGCCAAATCAGCATCACACAAGAGAGCTCAATGCCAGGTCCTCCTATTCATCCCCAACCTAAAGAGGTTTCAACTGAAATGGTAAAAGATTTGCAGACATCAAAGGTGGAGCAAATCACTAAGTTAACCATATATTACTCACTAGTAGTGACCCCACAACTGACTTGGGAATGACAGCAGGTCCATGCCCCTCCCAACTGTCTATCTTACACAAATAACAACATCCATGACTCTTCAGGTGACTTATCTAAAGGGATGTTTATTTTTCAAAGCAAGACTGAATGTCTTAAAAAAAGAACACCACCTCATCTTAGTCATCTATCTGCACTCTCCAGGTTGAGGTTTTCTTTAAAAACAAAATAGCCAAAAGTTAACTGCATGCAAGTTTAGACAAGACATTTTTGTGATGCTTAGAAGGTGGGGAACAAAAATGCTGTCACTAAATTGACGTCTCTAAAATATCTGCCAAAACAGCTCTTAAAAAAAGATATTTGCACCTGTATTTAGTTTCTTCTTGTGAGGAATGTTTACTGCAGTCCGTAGATGTGGTTATGTCATGTTTCCACTGTGTTTTCATTCAGTGCTGCTCTGTATTTGTGGTTTTCTCATTTGTGACAGTCTAGTAACTGGAGCCATTTGTACCTGAGCAAATAATATCAAATCTGAATACTTTATAAATATTTACAATATTTGGTGTGTCTCCCACTCACATCAAATGCAAAGTATAAAAAGCAAAAACAAACAGAAACAAACAGAACCTGTGTTACGTTATAATAAATATTTACTGTATGTACTATTGACTAAAGAGTCCCATACAGCTATTTAGGAGGCATTGTTTCTGTCAGGCTGTTCTATATTAAAACACTCTAAATGAAGCTGTTTGAGAATAAAAATGTGCATGTTAGGGAGTGATTGATGCCTATTACTTATTTAATTTTTTTTGGCAAGAGGAAGTGGTTCTTTTTTCTCCCTGCACATGTGGGTAGTGAATTAGGTAGTAGCCTGGGACTTTCTGGCACAGCTGCAGAATTCATTGGAGCGAGGTCCTGGTGCAAGACTTGGGGGGAATGTGACCCTCTGGGCCCACCAGTTTTAAGCAGAGATCCCGATTGCAAACAAGCTGCACTGAAGACAGGGCAGGCAACAGCAGAGCAGCAGCCATGTTCCCTTTGTAACAAAATCAACCTTAAAGCAGGGAAGAAAAAAAATGTAAAGTTCATAGAATCATTTAGGCTGGAAAGACCTTTGAGTCCAATCATTGCACTAGTACTGCCAAGTCCACCACTAAACCATATCCCTAAGCACCACATCTACACATTTTCCAAATACCTCCAGGGGTGGTGACTCACCCACTTCCCTGGGCAGCCTGTTCCAATGCCTGACAATCCTTTCAGTGAAGAATTTTTTCCTAATATCCAGCCTAAACCTCCCCTGGCACTACTTGAGGCCATTTCCTCTTGTTCTGTTGCTTGTTACACAGGAGAACAGATTGACCCCCACCTCACTACAAGCTTATTTCAGGTACTTGTAGAAAATTATAACATCTTCCCTGAACCTCCTTTTCTTCTGGTTAAACAACCACAGTTTCCGCAGCCGCTCCTCCTAAGACTCATTCTCTAGACCATTCACCAGCTCTGCTGCTCTTCTTTGGACACACTCCAGTACCTCAATGTCTTTCTTGTAATGGGAGGGCCCAAAACTGAACACAGTATTTGAGGTGTGGCCTCACCAGTGCTGAGTACAGGGATACAATCTCTTCCCTAGTCCTGCTGGCCACACTCTTGCCGATAGAAGCCAGGATGCTGTTGCTCATATTCAGCCAGCTGCCAACCAACACCCTCAGGTACTTTCCTGATGTACACTTTTCCAGCCACTCTTCTCCAAGCCTGTAGCACTGCCTGGTGTTGTTGTGAGCCAAGTGCAGGACCAGGCACTTGGGCTTCTTGAACCTCATACCACTGACCTCAGCCCATTAATCCAGCCTGTCCAGATCCCTCTGTGAAGCCTTCCTACACTCAAGCAGTTCAACACTCCTGCCCAACTTGGTGTCATCTGCAAACTTACTGAGGGTGCCCCTGATCCCCTTGTCCAGATCATTGATAAAGATATTCACAGGATCAGAGAAGCATTGCAGAGCAGGGAGAAGGAAGCCCTTCAAACAGTTTGGTTTCTCTGGACTCAGGGAATAGCTTTACCAAACCCTGGACATGGCAATCCTTAACAAACAAATGGAGACTTTCAGAGTGTCATCAGATCCCAATCAGGGAGGGACACCCTAGAGTTGCACCTGAAGGCTTGGTGTCATGAGTGACCGCTGAAGCTTTCTAAATCACTTAATCGAAGGTCTCCTTCCTCCTTTCTCTTTACATATCTTGCCTCTGCCATTGATTTTTCTCCTCTTGTTCCTCTCCCATGCAGGAGCTTTTATCTGTTCTTCTGACCTTGTATTATTTTTTAAGTTACCCGTCCCCAAGCACCTCTGAGCCTTCGACATATTTATTTTCACAAGACTGTATTTCCTGTTTCCTTTTTTTTACCCAGACTGATACATCACAGATCACTTTAATCTGGGGATAGAGTTTAGGAGATCTGGGTTCAATTCTAACTTGGCTATGCCTTAGCCACAGCAATGGCTTTGTTTTGCTGTATCCATTCCTTGTCTGCCATATAGAAATGGTCTCATATTCTGTGCATGGGTGTATCTAAACTGAGGAGCTCACTGCTGCAGGATGTGATGAGGAGAGATGGGTCAGAAAAGAGTGTTGAAGACATGTAGGGAAGGATCAAGGATCAAGTAGACACAATACTCTGCATGGACATGCTGCAACCAGTAAGCGCTGGAAAAGCCTACAGGGGAAGAAGAAACCTTAGGAGAACTCCTGCCCTGTTAACTTGCATGCTTTGCCAGAGCATGAGAGCCCCCGTCAGACAAAGGGCTGGACTTTTAGTCTGTTTGTTCTTATATTAATGACCCTAAACGTTCTGCTCCTTTTATAGGCTGTGTTGCACAAAACTGCATATGCACTTGATGCAGGATTTCCAGGACTATTCCTTTACCCAACTCCTCAACCTTTTCAAGTTGCATGAAATCCCAATTCCTGAAGCATGAGCTTCACCCAGGTACCCTCGGTGTCATTGTATTGAAATGTCTGAGTAAAAAAACACTACTTTAGAAAAACAAATAAATTTGCTCTCAGTAAAACCTTGTAAAAACATTGAGATTTGGCTTGCTGTATTTGTAAAATACACGGCAGATCCCCTGCCTGAGAACAACTTAAATCGTCAATATAGAAGTAAAAAAGCTCATTTCAATTGGAAATTCCAGCTAAATTGTTCCCAGTTAGCACCAGAAAGGAATGCTTTAGACTAAGACAAAACAGATGCAGTCTGTTAGGTTCCCATTGTACATGCAGACTTCCCTTGCAGGGAGGTAGGTAGCTTTGCACAAAAGCCCCCCTCGACTTGTAAACAGAGATAGAGCTGGCTGCCTGTACACCAGGAGTTTTGTTTCTTCCTGGGACTCTTCCAAAGAAGACAGGGCAGGGAAGGAATAAAATCAGCCTCCCAAGGACGACCATCCAGGAGCAGATGAACCCAGCATGCTTCAGACACTGGAAAAAACTCTCTCTCTAACAACTGGCTTGTTCCTTCGCCAGGCGCAGGCTCCAGTGGCCATTTCAAGCAATATGCCGCGAACCACCACCCGGCTGGAAAATCAGAGGCAGCTCTTGGTTACGCGGGGGCCCTCCCTGGAGCACTCAGGCAGTAGAAAGTGGCCCCCGAGCAAGCCTCTTGCAAAGGCTGCCCTGCAACCTGCCCCAGTCATCGCAAGTTTTTTTTCTACAAGACTTCCACATTAGCCTTCCTCCTGGTCCCCAGATTGCCAGGCAATGCAATTACAGTCTCTTTAGCGGAGCGCATTGGGTACTGGAGGAAACAGCTGTTGTTAAAGCTCCCGTTAAATGCATGAAGTACTGCATAGAGCTGCCACAGAATACAGGGAGAAGGAGGAAAAGGCATTAAAGATACTTTGCAGCCTCTCCCCCCCCCTCCCCCATATTTGTCACAGTTCTGGAAAGGGGAGTTGCTTACACATGGCGTCATTCCAGATTAACTACTAATGAATTAATTCCTTGTGTGCACGCTCCTATATCCCAGAACAAGAGAGTGTTATTCCAAATCTCTTAACCTAGAACATGCAGTTTGGAGTAAGAGGTTTTGAAGTCACTAGTAAGAGCAATAGTTGTAATCCTCCATTGTAGGATGGGGCAATATATGTTTAGTCTGGTTTAAACCATTTGGCATAATGCACTTTGTCTCTTACTCCTTGAATGCATGCTGTTGTGCCTACTTGGGGTACAGCCAAGAGAACCCTAGATGAACACCATCTGCTTTACACTAGTAGGAACATTTTTCCCTCACCTTCTGCAGATTATTTCCTGTCTCAAGTGGAAATACTTATGAGTCTCCAGAAGCTAATAACAGCTTCTTTTTGTTACTACACCTTGTATATTGTGTCCATTCCGAGTGTTAAGGTACGTGTCACCTTGTGTTAGAGTGAGTGTCCTCACTGCCCTCTGTTCTCAAGACTGGTCCTTACTCCCTGTCACAGCCACCACCAGTGGGGTTGCAGCAGGGATTAGTGCATGTCTCCAGAAAGGTTCATTAGATCAATAAATGCCATTGTCAGTGGAAACTAAAACCAGATCTCTTCTGCAGTCTCTATGTCCAAAACATTGGTAGCTCACTGGTAAAAAGTCTTATGTGTCACTTGCCCAAGGTAAACTGCCACTTCCCTGCACTGTGTGGAATCTCCAGGGCACATGGAGAGCCTTCTCCTGTCCCCAGAGCACCTGGCTCAGCCAGAAACATTGTCCTGGGCATTCCATTGTTCAAAAAGTATCTTAGGACTGCCCCCTCCTGCTCCTTCACCCCATTGTTTTTCCAAAGGAAGTGATTCCAGAAGCTGTAAAAATTTGTCACTTTTGTGAAATGGATTACTTCCCATCTTGTGGCACAAAAACTGTCTGACCCCACTGACAGGCAAAACACATTTACAATAGTGGTGAGTGGCTGAACCCAGAAGGTAGTCAGAAAAGCCTGGATTAGGTCACAGTTATCGCAGGAAGGAGTGATGGGGCCTGATCCATGGTGCTTTAGGCAAGTGGAAGTCCCATTTGAAAAATATTTAGGCAAATTTGTACTTTGCAAATGATGTTTTCAAAGATGTAGGCTTACAGTAAACTGGCAGCACTGTAGGTCACATTTACAGGGTGTTCAGCAAGCCCTGAGCCACACAGTCCCTCAGAGAAAGCAGGCTGCAGCTGACCCAAACCCAGAAAGGGTAGAGAAGAGCCTCCCATTGACCATGGGCCTCAATACAGTCTGAAAATTATGCAGGACTAGAAACAGTATGGGACGCCCTAGCCTGTGGATGCACTCTAAGCCTACTGTAGATCTCAGCTACTGTTTTCAAATGTTGCTTCTGTTCTTTTCTGTGGTGACTATGCACTTTCATTTTGTTGCTTTAAAACACCCTAAGTTAAAAAAAAAGAAGTCAGTTTTAATAAGCATTGTGGAGTTATTTGAGCTGCAGAAAGGACAAGTAATAAAGCATTCATTTGCTTTGCAAGCAGGAAATTAATTGTGCATGTGCATGTGTGTGGATAAATTCTTCTCCTGCTGTCTTTGTCTAGTGCTGTTGCAGTTTGCATTTAAACATATGTGCGTTGTATACTACTGTTGCAGCAGAGATATGCCAGAAAAATCCTATACCTGCATCCACCTGCATAATGGATCTTGAACACCATATATGAATAAGTATTCTTCTGAAGTTACAGATTTTTAAAGATGTGTTTAAAGGGATAGCAAAATTTCTAAATATCTTTTAATGTGTTTGAAGTAATACGCAGTTTTGTGAGACTTGGGGCTCCATAAAACCCAAAGCCTTTTCGAAATGTGAGTTGTCTGAAAAATATGTGAGGATTGCCATCTCCATCCCTTAACTGTTCTTCAACCCTGTTCTTTTTTTGCAAAAGAAGTAGTTTCAGAAGACATAAAAATGTGTAGGATATTGAATATTATGTAAAAGGCAGTGGGTAGGGCAGAAATAGGATGAATGTCCCCTGTTGCCATAACTGCTGAGATAACAGGCAATTCCCTTCAGCCAGGCTGCAGTTTCAAGGAGGGAAGCAGTTTCCAGAGGTTCTGCAAACATTTTTGCTTCTTTGCAGACATGTTCATTTGCTCAGAACGTGCCTGCAGGCCTATTTATCGATTAGGTCATTAATCCTGTCTTGAAATAAACAATCACTTAACTGTCAAAATTCACATGATAATTTTATTATGGAGTTCTGCAACTGAAAGGCTTCTCATCTTTTGGTATCTGTCTGGCTGGAAGATGAACCATTTCTCATACCAGTGATAAACTGCAGTGACCCACGATTTCATGTCCTTCTCTCAGAGTCACTCCTAAGGAGCCGTGCCCTGGGTTTTACCTCTCTGCATCCCTCCTGGTCCTGTATGTAACTTGTTGGCCTGCATGAAAAACTAAAGCAGTGACATCATCATGTGGCAGCATCTTTAATCATTTTGCAGAGCTGAGAAGGTCCTGCCCTGCAAGGTGGCATCTCTGGTACCTGACATCAGCCCAGGGACTTGGGCTGATGGTGCCCCAAGCTGTTCAACTCAGTCTCTATCACTGGGCCCTTCCCTTTGCCTCTTCTCTAGAGAATCAGGATGCTGACATTTTCTCATTCATTGCCATTGCCAGCTCAGAGCAGAGAGCAACCAAAATGAACAGCTATGCTGTGGATGTCTCTCACTCCTTAACAGCTCTTTTCTCTCTGTCTTTTCTACAGAACTGTGTTTCCTAAACCTTTATCCCTTGAGACACCCAGCTGAGCTCCCCCTATAAGTGTTTAAATCCCCTGCTGTCAGCTTGAGCCCTGCTGATTATGTGGGTCGCAGAGAGCCTGCAAAAACTGAGTGCTCTTAGAGTCTATTTCCCTTTGCACCTTCCCTTCCCTTCCCTCCTTCCTATTTCCCACCGCATCTTGCCCCTTTTGTCTCCATTTAAACAAAATCTGGTTCACACAGGGCATGCAAGGGAGGGTTCCCTGAGGGTCTGTTGCATTGACTGGCTGTGATGCATCATCCCTTATCCGAAAAAATTCACTATGTCCTGCCTTGCCTTGCCTTCCTCCCATCTCCTGTCTCCCATCCCCTTCTTCTTCCTTTGTTTCTCATTCTTTTCTTCCATCGTGAGGTGGCTCTTGCCCACTGGAGCTGTGTATGAGTGTGAAGACCTGTGCACAGCTGTGTCCCTGACATACTTTCACACAACATCCGACAGCGCGAGAGGTTAACTTACAGTGGCATGTACAGTATGTGGCCCAGATGTTTCTGCCATCCCCCGAACTTTCTCATGTGATTTGTTCCATTGCTGATAAAGGTTATGGGCTTGAGATAGGGAAAAAGTGAACTAATGGATGAGAGGTGAAGCAAAGGCTAACCCTGACCCTTGTGAGCTCATCTTACACTCCTGCGTGTTCCTGTTTGAGAACTGGAGATGGGTGAGGGGATGTTTGGAGAGAGCAGCTAAACTCTTCTCTGGAGGTGGATGCCTTCCACCTTAGAGAAAGAGAAGAGGATTTCTCTGAGTGAAAGTCTCAGTTTCTTCCCAGACCACCTCTCCAGCTCTCCTTTGAGCACCATCCTTGCCTGGGCAGCAGAAAGGGGAACTTTGTGCTTTGCAGATCTCTGCTTTCATGTGCTCATGAACATCTTAGCTGGTATATTTATAGGGAAAACCTGTCCAGCCTCCAAGAATTCATGTTGCCAAGCTTTGGCATGTCTGAAGAGATTGCTCTTTTTTAATAAGCTCACAATTTGGCCCAAGTGTAAGGAAGAGGAAAAGAGGGTTAACAACAATATTGAAAAAGGCATAACTCTAGAACAGAAACCTTCCCTACAAATACCAAAGCAATGAGGTAAAAAAAAAAAAAAAAGAGTTTTTCAATAAAATGCTTGTAAGATTTAACAGGGGCAAAAATAATGTATTTTCCTGTAAACTTGCTCTAAAAAAAGGACCAGTCTGTCTTGGCAGAAATTTCCAATATATATTCTTCCTGAAGCAACTGTTTTGCATGGGAAAAAAAAAAAATCAACCCAAGCTGTTAAAGTCTGATCAAGCAGGTTATAAGCATCCAAACCAGGTCTTGTATGAGAAAGTATCATGCAAGCTTAGCAATAGGTGTTGTTAACAGTGCCAGCTATAATACACACACACAGAGTTCAGCATGTATCTCCAGGAAGGTTTTTATGACGGATCAAATATACTTTCCTTGAGAAGTTCCCTTCCAAGTCATGTGCTATTGCTGTGCAGGGCATAGAAATCTCATCTGGCCTCGCTGCATTCAGCAAGTCAGGACTAACAATGGGAACCGTGTTTGTCCTGAGGAGGCCGCGGCGTTCGCAGGGAAGCTGGGCTCACTGCACAATGTCAGACACATTTTATGGGCTACATTTTTCAAAACACCGCAGGCGGAAAGAGGGAGCATTATCTACTAAATACTCCAGGGAGAGCCTTTATGGATTTCTCAAGGGGGCTCAGAACTGCTGATCTGAAAAGATGCTAACATTTCATTGTGTGCTTTGCTTTGCCTGATTTGCATGGCTGAAAGAGGGGGTAAGAAAATGGACTCTGTGTCAGAACCTGAGACAATAGACAACGGCAGGAAACAGCCTGAAGTTTGTAGGAAAAAAATTTTCCCTCCGTTTTATCTTTGTCAGGATAGAGTTTGGCCTGGGGACTGTAGGATTATGTCTGAGGGTCAAGCCAAGAGGTTTCCACCTCTGTTCTGGGTGACTGGGTGAGTGAGAAGGAAAACTTCTATCAAACTTGCTGGATTTCTGGCATGTGTAAAAGCCCTGACAAACATTTTTAATAGGTTATTCTCCTAATTCTCCCACAAATGACATATTCGTGACTTCATTTGGACTTGGTCTACTTAAAGCTAAGCCAAGCCAGTATTTTTTAGCCTGCATGTTGGATGTTATGGTGTGCTGGTTCAGGGAAGCAAACACAAGCTACTTGGCTTGCCAGGAACAGAGTATCATGTAGCAAGTGTAAAGAAGGATGTTCCTTATGCAGCTCAGCAGCCTGATTTAGAGGGACTGCTGGAGGACCAACATACCTCTTCTCCAGGCCTGTTTCCACCTGTGGCTTGCAGAGTGCATTACTAGTTAGGAAGGTTTCTTAGAAAGATTTTTACTAGTGAACACAACCATTTGGTAGCCAGCACTGGATCCCTTTGACAACCTTCTCCCGAGAGCCTCCCCTCCCTGTTTGATTGATTGTAAGGCCCTGCCAGTTTCTGTTTAACCTAACCCTGAGCAAACAGGTACACAAGTTTTGGAAAGGCATTCCCTGATGAAAAAATAGGGAAGAGACAAGCAGATGACAAGCCTCCTTGATAAGCATATAGCAAAAGACTTGCCAGCGGTAAGAAATCTGTGGGCAGAAATGCTGAGCGGGTCAGGTCTGGGGTGCAGGAAAGGTAGATCTCTGCTACTGAAGTCATTTCTGTTATCCTTCCTTTCATGAAAAAATGGAAAATAATGCTATAACTGTATTTAGTAGAATGCTTTGAGACCATGAAGAAAATGCCGTGATGGGTGCCAGTACAGGAAGGTTATAAACATTAACAGTAAGCTTTGCAAAGGAATCTGGGGATAATTAGGCAGACAGACTTCAGTGGGATTTGGGCACCTGTCATGTTTTCCATACTCAAGGGAATTTTTTTTTCCTTAGAAGAGGGAAAAAATGAAACAGCTCAAATTGTATAAAAAAAAAAAAAAATCAGTCCAAGGACAACATAAACTACGTAGCATGAAGACAGGAACAATGAGATTCTGAAGAGTCCAAGAGGGAATATAATATATGAGAAAGATATATAAGCAATTACATTACTTCACTGATCCTAATATTTAAGTGTAGTTTTAATCATTATCAATTGATTAATTGGAAATATGACTAAAATCACAAAGTTGATCTCCAGGAGAAGACCCCTGAGTAGGGGAAGAACATGGCTTTAGTGACTAACTTTTATGGCACTGCTGGGTGAGTATTGCTTGGGGTCTTACCGTTAACTTGGATGCAGTTGATAAGATTCCACCACACACACTCACACACAGAGAGCTTTACTCACTCTTTGATGAAAGTGAACCACCTTTTCCCAAAATGCTTTTGGAGGTTTACCAAAGCAAAACATTTATCTCTCTGGAAACTTCAGGTATGGTGGAAATGGACCAGGTGCCACACCGCAGTCTGGATCTGGCCTGAACATTCATCCCATGAAGGCTACCAACATTTCTTCAGAAGAGATGGGGATCAGTGAAGCTGCTGCTGTCTCCACAGCCTCACCATGCTGCCAGAGTGATGCATGCCACCCCATGCCTGGGGTTAGAGCTGGAGGTTGATTTCGCTGAGTCAACACAATCCACAGGAGTCCCCACACTGGAATCCAACCCATGGGAGTGTGGAGGCTGGGCAAGTCTGTAGGACACCTCCTTGCTTCCTGATAGGCAATTTGGAGCTTTGTAAGAGCATCCAAACTTCACGTGGCTTCCCTGTACTGAGCCCAGACACCAGCCTTTGTGAGGTTTGCACTTTGCTGATTTAAACCTGCCCACCTGCTGATGCTCTGAACCTCCTTCTGTAAAGAGGAATGAAAAGTACCATTTCACTTAAGTCTGCTTCCATGAAGGCAAAATAGGAATTGTTTCATCTTCAGCATTTCATTAAGTCTCATAAGAATTATATAAAACTCCCTCTCACTTACTTTCCAAGGAGAAATCCTTTGCCTTTGTGTGTTTATACTTGCAATGGATGCAGCCCTAAAAATGAGCTTGGATTTATTATTCATTATGTTTATAATGGCACAGATGTGTGCAGAACTGAGCAATGGGGAGCAGCAAATCAGCCAAAAATCTTCTCATTCCTGCTCTTTCTGTAACATTTTCTACCTCATTGGGGAATTTAAGCTGTTACAGAGTCTCTGCACAAGAACTGGCAGACTAGAGAAACAAGAAGTAAAGTTAGGTTCTGAGATGTCTACATAGGTCATTATCTTCTTTGAGGAAAATGTTGGAATAAGAAAATTCAGAATTGAATTTACATTTGACTAATATATGATCTGTAGGTTATACCAGAGCCTTAACCTTAGTTTGGTCTCTGGACTTCTTCTTTAGCCAAAATATTTAAGTAAACATCTTCTCATTTTCCCCCAGAACACAAAGACTTTAACGAGAATTTTGGTGGTTTTTTGTTTTTTTTTGTTTTTTTTTTTTTTTTTTTTGGGGGGGGGGTTCCCCCTGTTTTCTATTACAATATCCTGCATTGCTACCATGCTTATTAATAATCTGCTTAAAAGTTTTGCTATCCCCATGAATCCTGAATTGTGAGAGAGCATTACATCAAGACCAACACTTCATTTTTAAATACAAAACCCAGATATGTTTAAACCCTTCCTCCTCCCTGGAAGCTGAGAACATGCCTTGACTGTGGAGCAAGAGGTATTTTATTTCAGCAATTCTTAAATGGAGAAACACCCAACTGATTCAGTAGCAGAAGTGTGAAATCATTTACACAGAGGACAGCCAACTGAGGCCATAATACCGCTGCTCCTGGAGTGTCCATGCCTGAAAACAAGCCCAGCTTGTCATTTATAATCATTTTCTACCCTCTCAATAGGCAAACAACGCATTTGTCAAAATCTTATGCTGATGCTTTCAGATTTAGTTCATTAGCTCTCATTGTGTTGGTGGGGATGGATCACTTCGAACCAACACCACACAGCCTCCTTATTTTATATTAATTGTGTGTCAGCAGTAACAGGGAAAATGTGTCTTTTCCTCTCATTGCATTATCTAGTTTCAGGGCATATTATCAGTTCCAGACACCAGAAGTAAACCCTCTATCCAAACTCTATTTATGTGTTTGTACTGAGATCCAGTGGATTTGTTTGGTTTAAAGACAGTTCTGGATTCCATTTCTAAACTTTTTTCTTTGGCCTAATTCTAGAAAAGCCAGAGATCCTATACTTCATGGGCTGACTTACTCTAGACACAACCAATGCAGTCATCCCTGGAGGAGAACTGTCCTGAATTTATTGGCTATTCTCCTTCCTTGGGAAGGGTTTTCCTTTGTCTTAGAACTTGTCCACACTGGGAATTCAGTGCTGAGTTTAGCTGCAAAACTCTAGTTTACATACAATTTCACTTATTCCACCACATTTCCAGTAACATGCTATCAGCTTTGGAAGTGGGGAGGACAGTGCTGTGCTGATACAAGTAGAGGTGTGTTTCAGCTTCAGTAGAAGTGATGTGTTATTAACAGACCCTAAAGAAGGAGTCTTTAAATCAAGACATAAGTGGGGAAAGCGGTGGTGGCATTTACACACAAGCAAGAAAACAGACTATATTTTCCTCTGTGTTTCAATTTTTCCAGGTGCTGACAAACTCCTAAATCTCTGACTTGTACTGAACCTTTCCTTAGTTTAATTACCCTAATTAAGCTGGCACACTGGGTCCCTTTCCCCATCTCACATCACAGCCGGAGTTACGATTGCAGGTGATAACATTTGTGAGTTGCCACTGTCATACAGAGGGGGTCTGTGGACAGGGCATTCTCTCAGACGGCCTGGTATTATTGAAAATAAATTTGTACGGAAAGTCTACAGAAAAAAAACTAGTTCACTTTGCTAAGTCTTAAAAAAAAAAATTAAAAAATAAAGACTTACTCCAGTGATAGATAGCTTGAGGTCTCTGAAGCTAGCATGTTTAACAAGGTCTATTAAAAAAATCACTTTGCATATCAACTATCATATTTCTAATGCATGCACTGCTAAAGGCAATATTAGCTTTTGTGACATGTTGTTGTAACAAAGTGCTGTTCAAGGATGTACACTCAATCTTCTGCACACTCAGTAGGGAGGATGGATTATTTGTCAGGCAAAGATTTATCTGGAGGCCTTAGGTCTGACTGAGGAAACCTTCTGGTCAGCAAATGCAGCAATCTACCCTTTCCATACACAAAGTAATCTTTCAGGGAAAAGTTTACAAACATTGGAATTGTGGCAATTAACAAAAGCAAGATTCTGACTTTGTAGGACAGATGAGAATATCTTGGGTACTTACCAAAGCCATGATAGCTTCTATTTTATTAGCTGACAAGTTCAATCCTACTCTATTTTTTGTGGGAAGGGGATGTTTCATAGTTTAGAAGACATATATGAAAGTTTAGAGGGATATTCTATGACTTGAAAAATACATAGTTGCCATTCCAGCAAGCCTGAAACACCTGAAATGTCCTGTTGAAAGCATTTTGTGATATGGTTACATATTAAGGATTCATGGCTTGTATTTGTGAGAAGTGTATTTTCTTCTCTCTGATGCACAGGAAGCAGAAGTTTCCACTTAACTTTGTGCCGTGATGCCCTGGTCATCTTCCAAAGCAGCCAGAGTTAATTTACAAACCAGCAATGTACGTGAGAAGCTGGAGTGATGCCTTCCACCATGCCTGGCCCTACATCAGTCAGTAATGAAACTCTAGATGACTTCTGTGGCCAAAGTTTGTCATGTCCCTGGAGCAATGGAAACTCTAGATGTGAAAATAATTTGTATTATCATTAGATAGCTCACACCTCGTTGTAGCTGCAGAGTTTAACTGCCACCACTCCTCTCACAATTGAAAGAAGTCAGTTGTGGACCAGTTGGTGAAAACAGGAATTCAGCTAAAACATAGGCCTTTTGCTGCTGCACGAGTATTTGAATCAGGGGGTGAAAAATTAACTGCCAATAGTTTAGTGTAGGGGAGCGTGTCCATATAGGAGAATGAGACAGAAAGAAACCCTGCAGTGTTGATAACTTTGCCTGCTAATGACACAAATAGCAAGAGCTTTCAGGCCAGATGCTGATGGAAAGGACTTGCTTTTGAGCTCATGAGCTACCCTCTGTTCTTTTAATACCCCACCTGTTTAGAGGACTGTGATTTTAAGTGTTCCTTAAAACTTTGTTGGTCCTTCCTCCTCCCAAAGCAAAAATTATAGGGAATTCTGCCTAGCCATTCAGATCAGAAGCTATAAAAACTAACATGCTGGTGGTATGAACTGTACATGTTTCTACAGATAACATTGGCAGTGTAGTTTTACCCAGGATGGCCATTCCTGTATCTGATGTTGCAGTTCTCATATAAGCCAAGATGCCACTGGCTTTCATTGGTCATCTTGCTAAATTTTTTTGCTTCGGTGCACATTTTGCTTGGGAGAAGACATTACTGCCAGTCCTTGAAAGTAAGAGGAGATCCCATGGATCCTGCTTTATAGTTTGTGTTTAATGTTTTCACATTAAACATGAGAAAAATCTCTCCTCTAGTCTACCTATGTATACATGGCATCTTCACACTACAGTCCTGGAAGATTTATGATTAAACAAAAGACACATTTTCTTAGTGGAAATGAGCTAAGGCTATAAACAAATTAAAAAAGCTTTTATTAGAGAAGGATACATCTAGCAAGAAGTCTGGGAAACACTGATTTAATCTACTGTTCTGGAGGGATATTGCCAAATCTTGGATGGAGTGAAATTCATGCTGTTTTAATTCTCTGTTCAAAAATGCACATGTAGTAGCAGGAGTAGAGCAATTATCCAATCTAGCCAAAAGCCAGGTTTAGTTGAATGAACCCTTCAGAGTTCTCAGTTTGCCCAGCAAATGGCCGAAGATATGATAAGCTTATCAGTAAGTGTAACTGAGGGCATGCACACATCTTAAAACTACATTTTTTTGGCTTAAAAATCTCACAAAACCAGGATTTTCTTGTGAGATTTGATCTGCTTCCCACTTCAGACTAAGTCAGCAAGATGACAGAGAAGCAGTTTGTTTGGGCTGTAGTGGTGTTCCAGGTCTCCGTAGAGATGCTCAAAGTATTTTGTCCATTTATGAGAAGTGTCCAAAACTTTTGGGCGCTGAGCATCCCGCAGCAGTTTTATAACAGAGGATGATGTCTTTCTATTTAGGGAAAATAAGGTGTTTAAAGTGTTCAGGTATTGAGAAACACAAACTCCAAGCCCTGGAACAGCATCATTCATGTACCACATTGTTACAATTTTATTTCTACAGTCTGAAATCTTTATATCCCCAAAAAATGAACTCATGACTTACTCACGATAAAGTTCCTTTATCATAGATGGGAGAAGTTACTACTTCTGACCTCACTGATCAGAAAAGACCACATTACTAGAGATACAGAGTTCAACTGTTGAGGGAAAGACTCATGACTGGAGAAAACTTCAGGCTTGCTTTGGCTGAAACTTCATATAATTCATGGCCAGCAACTAACCAAACCTGTTAAGGGATGATGTTGAATGACAGCCATGCAGGCTGAAGCAGTTACTGTGCATATACTTGTAACAATATAAATACCAAAGCAACAAATTAATCACAAACCAGAAAAGATTGATATGACATCTACTGCCTTTTTATTTGTCCCAAACTAATCAATTGCTGTCAACTCTAGCAATATCAGTCCCTTGTATTCCCTATGTGATGGTGATCTTGGAAATGGCTGGAATTGTTAAGTTTTGGCAAAACTTGAAAATTTGAAATGCTAAAAATGTCAGTTACATTTATGGCATTTTCCCTTCATTTTTCAGCCAGCTGAAATAATTGCTAGCCATTTCTGAACAGCAGAGGCAAAATATTTTTGTTTCCCTTCCTCCATGCCCTGCTAAACTGGTTCCAGAGGATCAAGTTTGTTCAGAGCGGAACAGAAAACTGATTACCTTCTTATGGATTTAAGATGATCATTGTTTATGTATTTCAGAAAGGAAGAAAGCATGTAACAGTAATCAACCTAGAAGAGTTCACTGTGATGATCTTCTCTGTTCTTCACTGATCTATTTGCCTTTGCAAATAGAACACATATATTAGAAAGCCATCTGACGTGTTTAGAAATTATTAGTGACAAAAGATGAAACAGAAACTTTGCTGATTGTTTAAAATTTATACCTGGCTTTAATCAGAAGTCATTGAACCATGAGTGTTACCCTCTCTTGCAGTATAACTCCTGGCCTGTCAGTCTCAAGCTCACCTTCAGGAGCAGAGAAGAAGGGGAGTTCTTAAAACATTAGTTACAGGTTTTAATACCTTAAAATAAACCCAGATCAGCCTGAACATAAGGTGATTTTTTTTCCTTTTTAAAACCAATCACCACATTTCTACAGTTATCCAAACAACAGCCCATTATATGGTGAACACTCAATAGTCCTTATGAGAGCTACACAAAAGGCTGATCTTTTCTAAGGCTTGTAAGACTTTATCATTACTGTCATCCTTAAATTTACTCTTCTATTGGAATTTCCTCCTTGTTTGACAACTGCTTTTTCCTTCCATCTATCACAATTTAGGGTGACCAATCAGGTTAGTCACAAACCCTTCAGAAATATACCCTCCAGGGCACTTTTTATTTTAGCTTGGGGAGGAAAGCATTTCAATTTACAACATATAACAGAAATCTCTATGCAATAGCCACGAGGGTTTCTCTTTAGTTCAGATTTGCATATGCAAATTATCCAACCATCAGTTCAGTTCTCCCTCTATAGAGATGGATGACATTTAAGGAAATGAGAATGATCTGGAGATTGGAGGAGGAGAAGGCAGTTCAGGATATCTGTCTCTGCTTTGCTACAGCGTCATTGCATGACCTGCAGCACTATAAAGTGAATGTAATAAGCTAGATGTTAATAGTCCCTAATTAATTGGTCTGTAAGACAGATGAAACGATTATTATCAAGTTTGTTAAAAAGTAGACAAATTCAGAGATACCGTTCATTGCAGGAAAGCAATGAAACATTCATTTCACTTTGAGACAATGCAAATGTAAAGATGCTTCTATAGTACCTGGGAATTTGGAGATCACTGAACTATAGGAAGGGGGATCTCTGACCCAGTTCCTGACAAATGTTTGTCTAATCCATAAATTCCTAATGTCCGGCCTGCAGACTTTTGCATTTTTGTGAAGCACATTTGGGGGGCTGTCTCAGGCAGATCTAACCAGTAGAAATCCTGTTAGCACTGGGTTGAACCAGTGGTATGTGAAGCCCTTTAAGGAGTACTGTTAAGAGTTCACAAACTGGAAAAGGCTACAAATCAGTTGTGTAACCTGTGCTTAAAGGCTGTCAATGATATAAAATTTTGCAAACTCCCAAGATAATGCAGTCCTGATCTTTGCTGTTCTAACAGGTAAAATACTTTTCCTAATGTCTAACCTTCACTTGAGGCTCATTATTTCTTGTCCTGCCCTTGGTGGCCATGAGGAATATCATGTTCCTTTTCTCTTTGCAGATCTCTTTTACATATAAGAAAAGGGAGTACCAAGAAATTGCTCTACAAATACATTTATTATAAGATGAAAAGGGAAAGGTAGCACCAGATGATACCAAGGGGGTGAAGTGTTTAAAGCTTTTATTGTATCAGTGTTCATTTAAGAGATCAGTTGAGAGCAGGAGACTAACAGGATTGGAAATTGAATCAAAAATGGATAGGAGTTCAGCACAGAATAAGGAGAGAAGTGAGAAAATTAGATAAGCTTCATGTTTTATAATTGGCTGAACCTGATGAACTTCATCCTAGAATATTCTGAAAGTGGACTGAAATGATCTTAGATACCTGTGGTTATCTTTGAGAAGCCAGGAAAAGCTAAGCAAGATACCAGAAAACTGGGAAAGGGCAAATGTGGTACCTATCTTCATACTGAGAAAGGGAAAACAGAGGAACATGGGAATTATATACCAGCTCGTCTGTATTTTCAGCTCCAGGAAATATCAATCAATTGATTTGTTTGGAAGCACCTGGGAAAAGGAAAGGAATAACAGCCAGTGTGGGTTTGTCATGAAAAAAATCATGTAATCTTATTTCCTTTAACAAAGGATTGGTGGACATAAAGTTTGATTTTGTTTAGGAATTGACTATGGCTGATAAGGTGATAGACCCTGAACTGAAGAAAGAATGATTCAGAATAAGCCGATAAGAAAATATTTTAGTAGTGACTCTCATGAAATAGTAAGCCAGGTTGCTCTGGGAGCTTGTAGACTGTGCACCAGTGGAGATCGCTATGAACAGCTAAAAGCAATATCTATCAGTAGTGATTTAGATATTGCTGAGATTGTTTCAGGGGAGAGGAATGGATTGGACGACCTCCAAAGATCCCCTTTTGCCTTATTTTTCTGTGGTTGTCTCCCTTAAACCTCCTTTGCTCTAAATTGAATGAGCCTCATTCTTTCTGTCTCTCCTGATATCCTGGTATCTCCTGTTTCTGAGGTCTCTGGTCACTCCTTTTTGTCTTTCCTAAATGCTTTACAATTTCCATACTTCTTTTGCTCAGTGTGATATCCAGAATTATCAGGTAGATGCTCTCAAATCCCTGGCATGTGTGAGAATAAGGGGAAAGAATGCAGGCTTTTCTGCACAGATGGTTCTGCCAGCAAAACACCCAGCTCATCTTTAGAGCAAAACCTACCACAACCTAACAATTAATAAAAGTGGAATTTTTTATTTATTTATATATTTTTTTGGTCATATCTCCTTGTTAGTTCATATAAAGTCACTCCTTCATTTCCTGCTTACCAGCTGAGGAAGAGATGTTTGAATGTTCCAGTACTTCTGGAGATCTCTCATTCTCAGAAATTTTGTATTTTAAGAAAATGTCAACATTCCTCTCTGCCCCAATTGCCTGCTTTTTCAGCCTGAAGTGAAAGGCGTCTCAGCAATAATAAAGGTAAAAAAATAAAGACGGCATGAATTACTATATTCTTCTCATGGTACAATAATGGAGAAAGGTCCCCATGTTAGGCGGGGGGAATGCATGTCACTGTTTCAATACTTTAGAATCAGAAGTGATTCACTGCACAGAGCAAAATAGCAGCTGTGTTCAGATCTCAGCCATTCAGTGGAGAGAAAGAATAGTTTTCACTCATAAAACCGAGTATGTGTCTTTATTCTGTCATGGAATAATGATGCACCTTGGGCCTGATCCAAAGCTCCTTGAAATCCAGAGAAAGACTCACGTTGGCCTCTGTGCACCCTTAACCATAGAGGAAAATCTTTCCTAGTGGGAAGAGCTTCTCCTTTCTCTTTTTTAATCTCCACACTGGAATCCCACACCACTGCTGGCCTGCCCTATAAATAAAGACCACCGACAAATAAAATCTACAAGGCTGGCAAAAGGCTGGCAAAAACACTGGCAGCTCTCTGCCATGCCATCCCTGCAGGAGGTGACAAGTCCCCTAGCAGCTCATGGCCTCAGGGCCACCCACCTGCAGCAGCTCCACACGCACAGCTGCATGGGGGGAAATACAGACACTGTTCTGCAGCTTGCTGATCTACCGTGAAACAGGAGCATCTCTTGGAGGGGCAGTTTTTAATCACTATCGTCAGCCTGTTCTAGAGGAAAATGGCAAGAGCAGGAGAGAGGGCAGGATTGCCTTTTTTGGTGGTGGATTGACCTAAAATCCATCCTGAGACTGCACATGCAGGCTGTGTTGAGATTAAAACAAAATCACCTGAATTGCCTTGAAAACCCCAAATCATAACATTGGAAACCTGTGTTATTTACTGGCACAGAATTATCAGTGGAAGACCAAGCATCTGTGACAGACCTTACTTGTAATATACTGCAAGAAACTTCCCCCTCAGATTTTCTCTAAAAACAAAACAAAACATAACAACAACAACAAAAACAGGAAAAAAACCCAAACCAAATGAAAAAACTAAAGCAAACTGCTCTGCTTGTCTACGTGAAGAATTAAAAAATGTTGCTTAGATTATTTAAAGAAAACAGATTATTTCACACTTCTCTGTTAGGGAGAAAAGAAACCCTATCCCACTAAAACTCTTTGAAAATTCATAGAGGCACTTCCAATTGCAGTCTTAGATGGCCTGGTAGAGGAAGACATCCAGAATGTTTTAGAGCAATAGCCCCGTGTTTGCACTACAACATACACTTGGCTTTTATTTTTCCCCTCCTTTTTTTTTTTTCTTTAACTATCCTCTTGCAGAAAAGTCATAGGAAGAAAAAGAAAAGGCAAGACATGAAGAAACTGTAACAGCAGTCTTCTCTTCTCCAACTCTACAGAGAGCCATCTCACCAGATAAAGAACAGCCCTGGAAGGATTCTGAACTGTTCTTCTGCTAGAAGCATTTGAAAAAAAAAAATAAAAAAATTGGGCTCTTGCAGAACAGGGGACCTTTTCTGAATAGGTCTCTGGGCTGTGAAAGACAATTGATATTCTTCTTTTCGCCTCTTGCCCACAAAGCAGTGGTTTATAAAGGCAGAGAAACAGAGGCAAGGATCAAGTCTGAAAGGGAATGTTAAATATTTCACTTTTCTGCTAGCTGGGAAAATCAAATATGACACCACTCACCATCCAGAAGGTCGCTTCTGGGTCTCCCTTGTTGTCTTGGGTTTTCGATTACATTGCATGTTATAAGGTTTGTGGCAAGGAGATGATAAAATTACAGGAAAACTTGATCTGGAAGTGACCTGAAACAAATACTGAGGAGGGACGTTGGTCTTATAGCTGAGATATAATGCCAGATTTGCCCTAGTGATTTTTCAGGTGATAGGCACCCCACTCCTTTCCCTGACTTTTGGGTAGAAGACTGTAGAAGGTAGCCAAACATGCCCAGTGCCTTCATGCTTGTCTTCTTATTGCAAAGGATGCATGCAAGCCATGCTTGGAGCAGCATCCACCACTGTCTTGCTGCCACACATGCCTCACTCCCACAGCCTCCACATTGTCCCGAGTCACAGACTCGTGGAAGGACCGAGACTTGGTAGGTCAGGACTCAGTTAAGCAGCTGAAGGGAAGGGGTGTGTGCTGCCCAGTGGCTGCTCAGTGGCCTGTGCTTAGAGAGCCCATTTTGGATATAAACATCAAGGTGTCTACATCACACGAACCACCAGTGCAACTGGAAACAGTTGTTATCCCATGCTGGAAGAAGAGCAATGCCCTGACTGGTAGGGGCCATTCTGTGACACTGGGAAGAGAAGCCCTGATGAGACCAGCCACAGATAGCTTATGCCCCAGAAAGAAAGACCTCCCGTTGCATGGTGATCACCCCATCATCCTCCACAGTTATTAGCCTTTGATGGATAATTCATGTGACATTTGCAGAACTGAAGCTACATTAGGGAGTTCCACAAAGCTGTTCCAAACCATGGGATTGCCTCCTCTAATTTGCAAGAGGTGTCAGTTTTCTTTAAATCTGCCCTTCTCTTTCCAGCTGTGTGTGTGTGAGGAAGTGTCTGCAGGGGAAGGTGGGAAGCAGGTACAGCACAGTTATTTTCTGCCCTTGAGATGCTGCCAGCACATTTCCTTTGAGGACTTTGGCAAATGTTCCAGCAGACACTGTACTGTGAGAACAGGCTCTGTTTCCTCTGCTTTATGGCAGCAATGGCCTCTTACTTGGCTGCAGCTAGGCTATTTATTACTGGAAATTATTGCATGGAGATGCTGGAGATGTAAGAAGGAAGAGAACATAGGTTTTTGCTACCAGCCTACATTTCTTTAGTTGCAATAGGCCTGGGCAAAGGAAGTTAGTAGCTTGTTGGCTAATTTGGTTTTAAGAACCTGCTGATCCCCTCCTGTGAATCTTCATGCTTATGCATTAAACATAGGTTTAGTCCTCTGCACACACATATAAATAATATAAATATAAACAATATAAATATAAACGTTTGTATGCATCTGTATACAAACACACACAGAGTGCAATATATATTGGAGGCTAGATATGGTATTGCAAGGTACACAGGAAAAAATCAATTTCCTATGATGATGGAAATTCCAGGGGAGGTTCACTGTGCTCTGCTGTAAGGCCATGGCAAGGGGGGAGGAGGGTAAATATATGGGTGAAATTCATCTGGCTTGTGTGTCCATGGTGAATCACTCTGGCTGCTCCTGCATGGCCATAGCCTCTCTGGTCCCTCTCCCATTGTGTGATTAGAAGTGTGTCAGACATACCACCAAGTTCCCATCCTTTCTGTCAGTAGTTATCCACACATACCATGTGCTGGGACTGCTTCCTTACCCCTGTGTTGGCCCTGCATGGTCTCATCTTGGAGAAGGAAGACTGAGTCTTGGTGGTGAGACAGGCAAGGGGTGAACCATGCAGATTATAGCATACTTCCAAGAGTCTTCATGCAGAGGGGAATCTATGTATGTTTTAAATGAGGGGTTAAAGTTTTTTTTTTTTTTTTTTTTTTTACACTGCATAGAAAGACAAGTTTTTTTTACTTCATACCTCATCCTTCTAGGTCACTAGAGAGGAGTCTTGGTGTGTTTGCTTGCGGAGAACATTCCTTAGCCCAGAAGTCCCTTCTCCCAGATGCTCATTAGGCATTTAAATGAAATAGTTCTGCCCACACAAGCAAAAAGTTGCTTACTTGTTCACACTGGTTCTAATCAAACCTACCTTTTAGAGTTTGTTACTGTAGGTCCTAGGCCAGGTCTGAATGCTACCTCATGTCATGTTCAATCTGGTAACTCAAGGCTGCTGTGTCCCAGGCTTTGAGACTCCCCGTGTACTTTCCAGCGAGACACCCTCTCAGGTGTCTGACTCAGCTCGAAAGACCAGCTCTGCTCTGTGGTACAGTTTGAATGGAGATGAGGAAGACACTCCCAAGTACTCCTCATCCATTTCTGCTTAGTTTGTACTAGTCTCCCACTTTGCCCAATGCTCCATTGCTCCCCAGCACAGAACAGACAGACAGAGGAGCTTTTGGCTGGAATCACAAGGTTGTGAAACACTCAATGCCTTGACCTGTAACACGCGACTGTAAATTCCTCTGCTTTTGTTATGTTTCCAGGGGTCATGGTCTTTAACAGTTTATTTAGTGGAGGAGGAGGAAAGAAGCCCTTTGTATTGTTGAGCAGCAGACGATAGTTTTCCTCGTCCTGGCAGCTGGTGCTGACACAGGGCTGTTTTTCAGGTGTTACTTTGATGGATGGTGCCCCCGACGCCCACGGAGCAGCAGGGGTAGTGGCAGCCTCCACTTACCTGGCTTTGGTTGAAGAAGAACCTGTGGAGTCTGCCCAAGTGGGACCCAGCACTGCCTTTCCAGCATTTTCTTTGCGTTTCAGACAGAGACTGAGCTTTGCTCCAGCCTAATTGCCTATGGCAATGGCCTGCTGAAGTGAACTTTTACTGTGATGCAGCGCACGCACAGCTGAGTGCTTGCAGTGACAGGTCTGCATTAGTACAAAATCCAGCAGCAGATTAAGCAAGGCTGGAGTCCTAGGGCTAAAGACCTTCAGTATTTCCAGAGAGGGGGAGGAGCAGATGCTATTTTATTGTGCTGCAAACCATCTTCACACAGGAAAGCAACCTGAGACTGTGTGATCTCAGTGAGTCACTGCTCCCTGCTTCAGCCTGGGATGTTCCTACATCCATGATTCTTTTGGTACTCAGGGACACCACGGTGCTGAGATAGCTGCTTTGAGTCATGCTCCCAAAGGCACTACTGGCATCTCTTTGACTGGTGGCAGTGCAAGTCTGAACTCAATGTTCCTAGTACTGGTAAAAATAACACCAGGATGCTCCAAGTGTCCCTGACACAGCCAGAGCTGAAAGCTCCCCAGCCAGACAAACATCCATATGGGACAAAGAGAGGCCCACAGTCAGTTTTTACCATGTGGCATTGTGGTTAAGAGGAGAATAAGAGGGTTCAACCTTGTAATGAGGAAGACCCCATGGCTTTCCATGTAAGCAATTCACTCTGTTGCCTCAAAAGATGTCTCTTCTGCCAACAGCTTTGAGAAGTACAAGGAGCTACAGCAGAGCCCAAAGTGCCTGCTGGCAGCACTTGTTTTGTGACATCTGTCTAGGAAATACATTGTGTGAAACTATACTCCATTCGGATGTGAGGAAATGGGAGAACATCCTGAGCGTAGACAGACGTGACCCCCAACCCTGCTCGTGCAGTAATCCACATCTCACAGATTTGCTGTCAGGTCCTGATCCAGGGTCCATTGAAGAGAAGTCATTCAGTGTACTGCTGTAGGCTTGGGATATATAATTTTTTGGTTGGTTGGTTTTTCTTTACTGTTTGCACTATTTTTTCTCCAGGAGAGGATAGTCCTGCCATGTGAGCTCATTGGCCAGAGAGCTAAGGACAAACATGCTGCCTGTTGGGCTCTGACACCACTTGTGCACAGAGAATTTGACAAATTGGGATAACCCAGACAGCATTAAAAGCTTAACAGAAAAAAATAGGAAGGCAAAGATATACAATTTCCTCTCTGTGTGCCTGCATTATGGAAAACAAGATGACACAAAAGGCACAAAAGTAGAATGGAGGTGAAGGCAAACTACTAGACTTCTCCAAGGATCAAAATACTGACAAGATGAAGGTTTTGTCTGTTTATGTTTGATATAGGGGGTTGAAGTGAAATAAGAAAGCTTCTGGTGCAAACATATAAAAACCCTTCCCTGTTCCCATATCTCTTTTTCTGTGTCTCTAACTGCATGTCTTTTCACCTTTTTAATTTTAAAATGCATGTGGGTTAAGCCTAAAGTTTCCTGTGGCTAAGAGGAATGGGATCTGATTGATCGTAATAAGGGACAGTCTAAATGAAGTGCTTGGACTTGCCCCGGGCGCTTCTATCTGCAGGTGCTGGGAGCCCTTGCCAATGCGAATGACTTTTTGGAACACAAGTGATTATTTACTGCTGAACCAAGCCAAAGGCTATGCTTCTTCTTGCAGCTCACAGCCCTCGGCCTCCAACAGGAAATGTATTTAGTTTTCAAATCCCTCTTCGACCAAAAAGAAATTCCAGCAAAATAGCAATAAACATCCAGAGAGTCTCTTCTTCTGTAGAAAAAAAACCCCAACAACATAAGCTTGGGTTTAAAATGAAATATCCTGTGACTAATCTATTCTAGGATCGGGATGGGGTCAGGTTGTTGTGTGTGGGAGTCAGCGAGAGGACCTGGGAAAAGGCTACCCCACCCCATTTGCCACCCCTCCCCCCTTTTAGAAACTCCAAATATCACCAACATGATGTTTTCAAACAATGATTGCAAAAGGGTTCACTGTTTGATCCTCCTCTTCTCAGCTTGTTATTGATTTCCCCCATCAAAATAGTTTGTGCAACGAATCCCAGCTGTATCACTGGCACTTCGCTAGCCACTAAATACAATCCAAATGTTAATTCTTTTGAGCCAAGAGCTCTGTGCCAAGAAATGAATAATCTGTGCGAGGCTAAACAAACAGTTTATTGACGGGATGGGGTGGGGTGCAGGTGGGGGGTGGCTGGGCTGAGAATCAGACAAGCCCAACCAGAAGATCATCAAAGCTGCTTCTGTCAGAAGACTCAGTCGCATGTGATTTGTTTTCTCTTGCCGTTAATTCAGTTACGTGTTAAACTACTAATATTCCCAGGCAACAGTGTGAGTGCTTTCCAGCCCAATTGCAGCAGGCAGGAGAAGCAGATGTTTGCACCCTGCCCATATGAATTCACCCTCTTTGTCTTTTTTGTTGTAGGAGTGTTATGGGTGCACTTGAGTCCAGAGATCCAGCAGCGAGGCAACTCGGTAGGTTCTTCTCTGCTTTATATATGGGGGGAAAGAGGCAACTGGAAATTTAACAGTGGCATTTCTCAGGCAGCTGATAGGAGTATGGCAGGGATATTTTACTGAAATTTAAACCAACAGATTTGAATTCTCTTTTTAAAAATTTGCACCTTCTGCCCTTTTCTTCCAGGTTATGGAGGAGGCCAGGACCAGGAGCAGGATTAGAGACTAAATCCTCCAAGTCCCAGGCCAGCTACAGTGCCAGTGCAGACCACTCATTGAAAATGCTACTGGACCCCGACCAGTAGTAAAACCACTTTGCAAATTTTTGGGCCAAAGCCAGGACAGAATCCCAGGAATGCTGCCCAGCCATGTCTCATCCCTCTTCCAACCTCCTGCACCATTATGGCATCCTGTCTGGGCCTTGTTTTTTGGTTTTGTTTTGTTTTGTTTTGTTTTGTTTTACAAAGGACTGCATTGTGCTGAAAGCCCAAACTCAGTAAAATACACAGCCACAAATTTGAGTCTTAATTTTAAAAATAAAAGATCTGCTCCAAATTTACAAATGCCACATTCTGGGGGAATTATAGGAACAAATAACTGTTTTTTATTCCAATTTTTGGTTGCACTGAAAGGGCAGATATCTCCACCTGTTCCTTCCTCCTTGTGGCAAAGAAGGTCTATCCCACCTGGTGGTGTGCCTACACTGGCAGTGTCCCTGTTGGAGACAAAGTCACCTCAGGAGTGTATCTTTCCAGGTTGTGGCTTGGAGGAAATGGATGAGTTCCCTGGCTGACTACACAACCCTCAACACACAGCACCACACAGGCAGGGGAAGGCAAGGGCCCATAGCAAGGTAATTTAATAAATAAAAGGCAGGAAAAGTCACCAGTGAGGGGGGTGTGATGACAGGTTATGGAGTAGCATACATGAGTAGTTAAGTCCATCGAGGGTTAATCTAATGCAGGTACTGATGCAGACATTTAGATAGTGGATAACTCATGCTGTCATTAACCTGTCAGCATTACAGCAGGAAGATTATATCTTCACAAGAATATATTGATCTGGAAAGGGATGTGTTAGGCATGACCAAGTTTCTTCTATGCTGTCTTTTACCACCTGCTTTTCCCTTGATCAGAGATGCTTAATGTGTGTGGTCAGTGCAAGGAAAGCCATGTTTTTCTCTAGGCTGGAGAGATGTTTCTCTTTGTCCTCTTCCCATTATCTTGGGTGCAATCTAAATATCTGGTTACTTACACAGTCCCTTCCTTTCCATGCTAATGGAGCAGTGAAGACAAGACTGTTGTCCCTGTAGGTCTACCACACACAGCCTTTTGCAGAGAGACTCAGAGGCAGGATAGCACTGAACTAGAAGCTGAGCGTGTAACATAGGACTTTGCTGGAGCTGGGAAATCACTTCTCAGAAGATGACTTACTGGCTCAAGGATTGCAGTGTGATGAAATAGATACCCAGGGTTTGGATCAGAATTGGTTCCTCCACATATTCAGACCTTAGGAAGAGTTTGCCAAGGTGTGCTGCCTAGAGATATATTGCAACACCTGGTTTCTTCCACAACCCACCAGAAAATGACAGCTTATGGGCTCCAGCTGGGGAGAGTCTGGGCAACAGTGTGCTGGACGCAAGGAGAAGACAAGGGTTACATCCATAAATGTGTTGATAGTTAAGTGCACTGAAAGGGTAAAATTGGGACCAAGGCACTGGAAAATCCACCTGAGGTAAATGGTGTTTTAAAGGCAACAGAGTTCTTCTGGTGGCATAGCATATCCAGTTCCAACAGGGATACGTCAATCATTCCCAGCCTGTGGCAGGTGGACTAGAGATGGCCCCCCAAACCACAGCACAGTTGTGTTTGCAGTGCTTTCAGGTGACTACGTGAGGACAGGGAAATCTAGGCAGTTGGCAGACATCTAAGTACTAAAAGTGTAGGAAGGAGCCACACTTAACAGCAGGATATCTCTTCCTATTACTGATTAGCATCATGATTTCTGACAACATGGCGGTGTCAGCTAAAGGTAGGATTTTTTCCCACCCTACCTTATGTAGATTGGCAAAACTCCAAATCAAAGTTTTGCAGTATGTCAACACAATTCCCTAGATTTGGCATAAAAATGCTGATATTGGCACTGCTTACACTGTGTACAAAACTGCATTTCTGTGATCTATGCTGATGAAACTTTGTAAGGCAGGTAAGATTTTCTTCCATGTTCCTGGTTCTCCAGTTTGCAGGATGGGGACATGAAACTAGTTGAGTTGAGTTGAGTCGAGCTGTGTGTTTTTTCCTCATTGCTTGTGTGAGAAAATAAAGCTAACGGATAGTGGAGATGCTCCCCAGTGGCTCTGCGCAGGCTGTTGCCCTCCAGACCTGCTCCTGGCTGGGGCCGATCATGGAAAGGGAGAGGAAGCGGTTGTGCTTTCTTTCTCTGTGCTCACCCTGAAGCACTGCCTGAGATGTGAGCCGCATCAAAACACTTTCCTCTTTATTTTTTTTTCTGTGAGTGTCCGCTCTGCACAGCCTTGTGCATCCAGGATCTGACTGGAGATACCTGGGGAAGCGTGAGAGGCCAGAACTGTCAAATTTGTCATCCAAGTGTTGAAAGTGTTTAGAGAAATCCTTTCTCCAAGCCTCCTGCAATTAAATTATTTTCAGTACTGCGGTAGGAACTGGCAGCTCTTGGTTAAGAGGCAGGTGAAGGTTCAATGAGCATGTGTGGCTGGTCCCAAATTCCTAAATCCTCCTGCCTCAGACTGGGAGTCTCTACCATCTGTTGGCAGCCAAATGCTGGAGGTGGATGTACACAGGGCATTAGGTGCACAGGCACACACATGCACACACTGTTCAAGTACTCATAAAAAGTGCCTGCATTTTATTTATTCAAGCAGAACCAGGGCTCTGGGTGAATGACAATGTGGCACTTCATCTCCCCTTAAACACAGCCACAAATTAGGACTCAACATTAAGATCAGAGCAAAATGCTCAACAACTTGTGTGTCTGCGCACGACACCCTTGGAGCAAACTCTTCCTCCCCAGCCTCCCAGCTACACTGGCCCTTTGTGGAGAGTCCATACTGCCTTAGTAGTACAATCATGTACAATCATGGGCTGTACAATCATGGTTATTCCTTGTGCACTGGCCACACAATAATATAACACCAAAAAAAAAAAAAAAGAAAAAAAAAGAAAAAAAAAAGGGAGAGGAAGAGAAATGAGCGTTCTTAACAAAAGCAGAATAATATGCTAAGGCAAGGCTCTCTGTGATCTGCTGTTTGAAAGCAGGCGGGCATTGAGTTGTCGTTACCAGCCTCCATCATTTGAGGGCACCCTAGTCTTTGATGTTGGCTGCAATTAGCTGCGGGAGTAGTGTAGCAGCCATCTCTCGTGATGGCAAGTCTGTCTTTCATTGAAATGCTCTCTTTCCTCCAACCCTCCAGGTCAATGCTGCTGGGACTTGCTTCTTTACTGATGGCAGGAGCACATGCTGGGCTCGCAGATCACCAGCCTTATTGGTGTGTTGGGGATTGGAGGTGAATTGCCTAAAGGAGGAATGCGCTGGCATGCCAACACTGCTATTGATTAATGCTAATTATCATTTAATTTAACCTCCAATTAGTTTTAATCAATTGTCACACTCTCCCTAAGTATTACTGCGAGGACGATGTACAGTAAGGAAGATAATTGTCTTGAGCTTTTCCTTGCTTCCCAGATGGCTATTTTCTATCCCTTTCTTTTGCTTTTAATAGAGCTGGGTGAATAATTTATTTGCCAAATTTAGCTGCTGCTGCTTCTTGTGCCTCGGCACTGTCTATAATCATAGTTTGAGTCTGTTGCTTGGTCCAAAATTTCTCATCACAGAATATCGATTCTTGGTCTGTACAATGTGTTACAGCCATTTGATCCTGGAAACTCAAGCAGGGCAGTTTCACTTTAATCAGGCATGTGGTAGGGCTGCATGGCCCTGGCCCCAGTGTTGCTGTCAGTCATAACTCTGGGGATCCGGTTTTGCATGAATTTTCCATACCTGTTTCTTAAAAGAATAGTCACATTCATGTTTCTGTCACCCAGAGCATTTCCCTTCAAATGGAGAAAGCAGAGAGAAAGAGCAGTTACCTCTGTCCATCTGCATGGATCATCTCTAAGTCTTGAATCCAAGCTCTAGCAATCAGCAAGCACCAACTCAACTTCTTCTCCCAAGAGTTTAACTCCTCTCTGCTACTGAACCAGCCTTCTTAACACTCTTCTATGTGGTGTTCCCACTGGAGCTGGAAAGACTGGTTTTGTCTGAATATCGCTACAAGAGCCTGGCCTTTCCAGGTTGTGTTTGAATGGATGGTCGCAGAATATATTCAGTGGTACTTGTCCAGTGTTAATAATAGCTCTGTCTGTCCAAGTGAATTACGAAAAAAGTATCAATTCATTAATCACCCCCACTGATTTTGTGTACATCACTGATGAAACATCAGGCAGCATTACCTGGAGGTCAATAAATTAGGGCAGTTATCCAAAATTACCTTCTGAGATCTCTCTGAAAGCTAAAGGAAAAGTGAGAAGAGCACAGACCCATCTATTCTTGCTGAGGATCAAAAGCAACTCAACAATACCTCAGGGCATCAAAGACAGCTGATAGATCTAACAATAACATCTTGGAGCCCTGATATTCATCTGTAACCCGGACTGCCCGTGCAGTGCAGTCTCTGTGCTGTACTCTGTCTGTATCCAGACCGACACGGGTCAAGGAAGGCTGAGACAGTCAGGTACTCGGGGAATTCGCTTCCCTTCACAACTTTCTCATTAACCATGCCCACACTTGAAGAACAGAAACAACGCAGCCAGATTGCCAGCATCCAGCAACTGCTTGTTTGGACGCCTTTTCTGCACTTTCCAGAGGTATCCTGCGCTCGCCAGCTGTCCCGATTTCAGGCAGAGCGGTTTCCTCCCCCCAGCTCTGCCACCAGGTATTGCGGCGCTGATCAAAAGCCGTGGTGGATAATGTGAGTTCAGTTTGGCTGGTGGGGAGGTCACATCCCCACGGCTCATCTTTGAGCATCTGCTGTGACCTGAAGCAAGGCAGTGGTGGTGCAGGAAGGTGGCTGTGCCCCTGGCCCTGCTGCTGTCTGCTGGCAAGGCTCTCAGCCTGGGTGCCTGACCTTCCAGGGGTTTCCTCCCTTGCCTGCAGAAGACATGAAAAACCTCACTGTTGAAGGACTGAGAGCCTTACTTGAGATAGAAATTAGGAGGACTTGGGTGCCTTGTAGGAAATACATAGTTCATGGCAGGACTATGTCACAACTAATTTAATTATTTTTTTAAGCTTTATTTTAGAAAATAAAAGATCAGCTTATGTGTATAACTGAGTTCTACCTTCTCCTACCCAACCCATTCTGTCCCCAGTGGGTCAAGTTACATGGACTTAGATGTCCCAAGCAGATAGTTATGATTTGGTTCAACATTATTTCATTATAACCATTTAAGTTACAGGAGAACTTTAGTGAAAAATAAAACTATGGTAAAGCAAATCCATGGCTCCATAGAAATGAAAGCTGACCCTGCGCTCGCCTTTGTGCAAAGGCTGTATAACAAACCCATTGTAAGATTAAAATGAAAAAAGAAGGAAAGCCAAAGCTTGTTTTGTTCATATAAATATGGGACTTTCGATTTACTTTTCACAGAGCTTTGACTGGGCAACAGAAGAAATGTGAGCTATCTCACAATGTTCCCTTGGCATAACATGGTGCTTTCAGTCTCATTATTATTGCATTATATGTAGCACATCTGTTACTGGTCAGGAGCCAAACTATTTAATTCTATTAGATACATCTATACAGCTAAGTGATAATCTACACCAGGTTTATGGAACAAGCACTTAATTCTTGGCAGGGAGCAGCTCAAGACTTGATACAAGAGCAACAGAATATATGCAGTGTAGTTGTAGATCAGTGTCAGAAACTGGCCAGAAATCATTTCTGCATTCTTCAGCATGCAGGCATTCCAGTGTGGGAAACTATTCATTCAATTTATTGTTCTAACATCTGTAAGTTATTGGATGGGGGGGGAGGGGAGAGGGAGAAGAGGAAAATGCTCAGAGGGAAAAGCATTTACCTAACAAAATACTAACTCTTTCAGGGGGTTTCATGTCAGCACTCTGTAAATAATAGGAGCCTTTTAATGCACATGTGGTAGTATTTACTTTGTGAAGAGGTACACAGAATCCTGTCTTATTCAGAAAGTTTTGTGCCCTGATGCTGTACAAGCATATAGCTTTTGCTGTACGTATTTTGTCTTAATCCATCTTTTATCTTGGTGAACACACCTACCAAAACCCAAGACACATCACACTGTCTCTGCTTGCAAGCACCCACAGCAGAAGCTGAACCTCAGCACAACAGGGTGAACCAAAAAGAAAAAGCTCATCTCCTCAGCTGGAGTGAGAGAGCTCTGCTCCCCACACAGGGCAAATGACAGCTCTGGCATTTGCCAGCTGGCAGTTTGAATCTTGGAGCTTTTCCTCTCCCCTTTCTGCAAGACCCAGACAGACTTTGAGAGGGAGAAGCCCTAAGCCATGTGTCCTTCCCAGAAAGGGAAGTGAACATGGTTTTACCCTTGTTTTGTAGAGGCAGAGGAAGGGCACTGGGAGGTGATGACTTGCTCAGGGTTGCACAGGATGTCTGCAGCAGAGCCAGAACAGGGGCCAGCTCTCTGAACTGTCAACAGTGCCTCTACTTCTATCTACCAGACCATCCTTCCTTCCTTTATGCTTAAGAATTGAAACAATTCTGAAAAGAAAAAGAAAAAAGGGAAAAAAAAAGAAAAAAAGAAAAAAGAAAAAAAAAAGAGAAGGTCTCCACCTGCAGAGTTTTCTGATCTTCCACTGACAGGGCTTTTCTTTTCCTCTCCACCGTCCCAGCCCCCTGCCCATTTTTTGGTGTCTCAATGGAAGTAATTGGATCTATTTCTGAAGGAAGTGATGTCAGGAGACCTGGGTGTCCCAGGAATAGTTATTTCCATATGATCCGAACAAGTTCTTACATACTGTGACACATACATTGATGTAATTTAAACAGATTTGCTTCTTTGGACTGAAGGCCTTTTCTAAGAGTCTCCAGCTGGACGAGGGATTAATTTACTCATGGCCTTTGGGGAGCAGCAGCATCCTTAACTCTCTACTGTCTCCACCAGCACCAGGCATCTGAAATTTCCCTGAACCACCTTATCCCAGTCCTGACCCTATCCAGAGAAGAACACCTATTGATTTAGGAGGTCCTGCTCTGCTGTGAGTGAATGTGACTGAGATCCACTCGGTATTGCAATCAGCAGACTGGTAATCTAAATCTGTCCAGCTAAAAATAATTTCTGGTCATCATCGGTGGTACTTGAGTTCTTATAGAAAAACCCAGTCCTTGTACTGAGTTTTAAGCTGAATCCAGGAGGATAAAAACAGGGCTCTGAATGAAGGGAAAAGGCCATAACACTGCACTATATTTAGGCTGTGAGCTTTGGGAACAAGTGCTGCCTTTCTTTTTCCTGTGTAGTTGTACAGCATCTAATACTGTAGGCTCCTGGTTCATGACAGAGGTCTGACACATGACTATAGTATCAAAATAATAGCATTAAATATCAGTAATAGCATAATGAGGTAATAAATGGTAATAAAACCTTAGAGAGAGGCCAAGAAGTGTCTTCAAAGGCTATGCTGCCCTCTATTACACTTGATCCTGAATTGTACATGACCTTCAACCATAAGTGAAGTGGAGAAGTGTCAAAGAAACAAGGTTCTTGCTTAATGTGGGCTTGCAGCACATTGCAGGGATAGGATGAAAAGAGAGAAAGGTCTGCACCTTGCTTAGCCCCCACACCTACCCCTCCTGCCTGGTACAATGTTCTTCTGATGATCTAGAGCAATCTCATCATCATTTTGGGGACTTTCATAGGTCATTTTAAAACCACCCGATGGTTCAACATTGTATCTGCATTCACCAAGTGGTCCTCAAATCAGGAGAGCCCAAAGCTCTGACTGGCTTAGACTTAGTAGGTCTCAAACACAGCCCTTACCTGTGTTCTCCCTCTGGCCAAAGGCCTTGAGCAAAGACAGTCAGGAGGAACTGGTCACTGCCGACAGCAGCATTTTGTACCACATTTGTCAACATGCAGACCTGTAAAAGTTGATTTCCCAGACTGTGGGGTTTTGTTCATTGAATAAATAACTCACACCCCCACATGACCTGGGGACACACTTCAGGGTGTCTAACTGAAGGAAGGAGTTACCAGCAGCTGAACCTCTGACTTCCAGCTGTGCTTTTCAAGGTGAGCTTTGGTCTCTGAGGTATGAGGATGGAAAGGAGAATAGGCACATCCTTTATACTGACCAGCTTGCTCCCAGTACCTCAAATGGTAAGAAAAGTCACATGTGGTTTTTATTGTTTGTTTTATGTTTGCTCTGATAATTGCCCCAAATTGATTTACTTTGTGACAATGTCCACCAGAGTTATCAGCATACATGCTGAACATACATGCTGTTATCCAAAGGTTTAGATGTGCATGGCAGCAGCTCCGGTATCACTCCCCTGTGCACAGGGAAGTCATGCAAATTAGCCATAGTAGCAAAACTCATGTTCAAATGCTAAAGACACTCTGTTGTTTTTCATGTCACCATTACTCTACTTCCTGCTCACAGGTCTTCAGTTATGCCAATGAAGCATCCTGGCATTGTGCTGCAAGCTGAATTTTTGCTGTTAGCATCTTTAAACTTTACCAAAAAAAGTTGGGTTTTTTGTTTGTTTGTTTGAGTTGATTTGGCTTGGTTTTGGTTCACATCATCTCATCAAAACTGATGAGAAGCTGATAGTTAGAGCATTGCTTACAAAAGTAAGATGTTTTCTGCAGGTAAGGAAAATCTTCAATTTATTACAAAATCAGACCTCTTGGGAGTGGTCCATGGTATCTTGAAAGTCTGCAGTTCATCAGCTTAAAACTACTGATGTGATAATACCAATTCCTGATAACGGGCTTCAAAGAAAGGACTCTAACCCATCCTTCTGTGCTGTCTTCCTTTAGTGTGGTTTTTGCCTACATATTTGATAGACAACTCTCATCCCCAGAAAGTGTCAGCACACAGAAATATTTTTTCTACTATTTTCTTGCCATTGTCAGATGTTGTCCAGAGCAGAGGACCCAGGACCTGATATTGGAACACTATTGAGAAGAGTGACAAGCATTTAATTTCCAGTGCTACTCATCAGATATTTTTCTTGCACTCTTCCCATGAGAGAGAAAACAATGTAAGTGGAATACCGCAAGGGGAGTAGCTTATTTTAAGACTAAGCCTGAAAAATGGGTGGAGGATCTAAGCTACAGGTATTTTACCTAGCAGAGTACACCATGTTCTTGGAGCAGTATATGGCACCTCAACTGGGCTGAAGCCCTGCCTTTGGGAGCATCACAAATACACCTTTGGGGAAGTTAAGGTGTCTCTGTCATCTGCTGTTGTCAGTTATAAAACCACTGGGACCATTCATAGAAGTACAGCCAGCCACTGTAAGAAAATGTTCATCTGTCCATCTAAAAATACAGGATCCAGTCCCTCTCAATAAATCCAACATGAGACTGTGGAGGAAGCATCAGGACAGAAAAAGCCAAGCCGAATAGATGCTGGGGCTAGTGCAGATCTGATGACAGTTCACACTGCTTGCTGGAGAAACCCCTGGCTATCGATAGCTCAGTGGGTATGGTGTTGGGCAAGGCTTTAAGAGGTTTCAGTTTGATTCCTGTTTTTCCATAATGTTTCTGTGCCCACTTCTGAAAGCAGAGTTGGTAGGTGATTGCACATCCTTCTTGAATGTGGTGAAGGCAATAGCCCTATAAATCCCACACAGTTAGAGACTCAGTCACACTGCACTGCCTTCTAGAGTCTACAAGTTCTTCACATGCAATATAAAACAACCATTAAATCATCTGTAATGCAACCAATGTAACTGTAATTCTATAAGGCGTGGATTGAGGACATGTAGCTAATAGAATTGGTTAGAAAATGTGGGAATCTTTTCAAGGGAAAAAAAAAACAACTTTTAAAATTTATTTTTTATGAGTCTGCTCATTTGCTTTTTGTTAAATAAACTTTTATTTCTTCCTTTAAGGAACTTTTATTTTCTTCTTTCTCTTTTTGTCATTAGAGAAAGTGAAGGAAGGGAAGAAAAGGATACAAACCCATAAGGAAGATTAAAATCCTGAAAATCTTCAACCCTTAATGGTTATTTTTTTTTGGATCGCTGAGGGGAGTTTGCTTCAAAAACGAAAATTCATGTAAAAACCAGACATTACATTAAATAGGTTGTCTGTTACTGGAAAGTATGGCTGAATTGAAGAGGCCAAATATCCCAAGGCTTCTCTATTTGCAGCTGGGGAAACTGAAGTGAAGCACAGAAGTGATGACCCTGAGGCCACAAAATGGGGGCCAGTGTCAGGAGAGATATTTAGACCATGGAAATCCCTGGGTCCTCTCCCAGGTTCAGACCATCGCTGCTCATGAGGCAGTTAATGAAGTCTTCTACCCTAACACAACCACAAAAGAGAGGCTGGATGGCTTCCCTCTCCCTCTCCTCACAAAAACCCAAATGTGACACAACATCTCAAAATTATTTTTCAGAGCAGCAGTGTGGTGAGGGGGTGGTACAGCTTGGGGCTTGGTGGTGGGTGTAGAAGAGCAGGTAAAGCTCAGCAGGATGCTGGGGCTGGGGACAGGTGATAAGTGAGGGGACAGTGGACCAGTGTGGGGCAGGGCCAGGAGCACAGGGAAGGGTTGATCATAGATCTACAGACGCTTGAATTAATTGGCTGCTGTTTACAGCTTGGGTTTATCCCTCAGCTTTTAATTAACTGTTTCCGGATTTAATCTCACAAATGTTCTGTCTTCGTCCTTGTTTAATCCAGCAGTCTAATGGCAAGCTTATTTATGCAGATCAATACTGTTTACAAACATGAAAGCCGCCTGTCGGTTTTTGAACTTTAGACGTGATGGCATTGGTTATCAATAGTTGAAGCAGCCCCAGCAGGTGGCATGTCAATATGCAGCCAGTCAATATTCATGGAGCAGCCAAGATTAAAACTTTTTTTAGTGGGAGTGGGAGGGAGCTGCCTAAACTCATCGTATTCATATATGGAGGATTTACTACTCGCTCCCACCCCTGCTTTCTTTTATTCATTTGCAGCCATCTGAATGGAGCGCTAATGAGAATAATCAGATTATTCAGGAACATGTGTGGTGGTGGGGAAAATAACTGTTCCCACAACCCGCTCTGGACTGTCAGCTCACCTGCAGAAGTGTTTCTCTCTATTAAAGTATTTTAAGTAGCAACAAGGAAAACCTGGCTTGCTTTCTGCAGTTAGTTTACTATTGGTTTAAATTGAAATTATTGATTGGATTGGATTATTTTCCACTTATTCTATTGACTTGGCATGGAAGAACCATTCAGAAAATGCTGCCTTGAAAATAAAGTGTGAAAACCCAACGGCTAGCAATTTTTAGTGAGGGGATGTGAGCCCACTCCTGCAGCCTTGTCTTTCCTTGGACCTGCTCTTCTGCTTGTACCTTGGGCAGCTGTTGGCATAATTGTGAAGGGAGAAAAGGGTGTTTTCCACCTGAGTTGCACAGATATGAATAACATAGAGTCCAGTCCTTCAGGAACTGACAAGTGCTTACCTTGTTGCTCTAGATGTTGTCTCTGTTAAAGTCGGTGGCCCAGTTTTTAACACGCCAGGTTAATCATGTGCAAACCTCTGAAAGAGCAGAGCCTAAGGTGTTAGTCAGTCACTAAACAGAGCTAGTGGGAGCTTTTCTTGGGAAGAATTACATATATAAATGTGAAACACAGTGCCTCAGCCTGATTTTACACAATGTAACTTTAACCTACCAAGGCAAATGAGATCAGGTTTGCCTGTGCCTACTGTTTATTTGCAGAGGACTCCCATCACGAGCTGCATTCAGGGACCAAGCCCCTGCTGTGCTGGGAATGGTACAAGCATAGCTAATTGTATGTTTGCTATAAACACATCTCTTACACAGTTGTTACACCTTCCATAAATACACTTTTAATAATCAGCAGACAATAGTATGGGCAAGCTAGGAGCATAACACAAAGCATAAGAATAAATTGCATTTAATTACAAGGAGAATCTAATTAAGCCTGATTTTCTTAGACCAGTGTTAGACTGGGAGTAACTTCATACACATTAATAGAGTTGTAACACATGTGACCCGTGGTATAATGACAATGACTACTCAGAAGTGGATTGTCAGATTGATGCACGGCATGACACTAACTCCATTCCTTAATTTCAAAGGTGCAGAGTAGATCATTTCTATGCAGAACGGAAGGGCTCCAATCCTCTCTTTACCTTTGTGCCTTGACTTTATATTTTTGGCCATTTGCAGCATTTGCTGACATTTTCCAGTCTGTTTGTTCTAGTATTCATTGTCGATTATGTAGCCAGGAACAAGCCTCTTGAGGCAACAGCCACAGTGTTTGCACTGGGGTCCCGTGGCCTCTTTGGATCGAACACCCTCCATAGCCTCCCAGGGGTGTATTTTGTTCTCTGTGTTCAGAGAGAATTTCATGATAGTTTAATTTTGATTCTTCCCAAACGGCTCGCAAAAGGGGGAAAATAGGATATCATGAAGGGGGAAATGTGTGGACATCGTGGGAATGCTGGATTAGCATCAGGCTTTGCAGAGCAAGCTGGATTTTGAAACGATGCACCCTTGTATACAGGCAGGCTGGTTAGAAGCTGCTGATCTGTTCTCTAGCAACTTGTGGCACACCACAGCCTTTGTAAGGCTGGCAAAGTCGGAGCAGCTAATCAATTCTGCTTTATTCTCCTAGCCACAGCCCCTCGCCTGCAAAGCACAGTGCCGTTTTTAATAGTGACATCTTGAGCGCCTTTCAGAGTCTGCTTGAAAGCAAATATAGGCCTTTTAATAGGTTATTTTAATGCATTAAACTATGGAGAGAAGGAAGGGAAGGGTAAAAAAAAAAATCCCTGGCACATACATTTCTGCAAAAGTTTCAGAGTCTGGAAGAATCTGATCCAGAAACAAAAGCCCTTTGAATCTCTCCCCTTCCCTGCTCCCCCATGCCTGGCTCCCCCTCCCCTTCCTTCCTTCACTTCTCCCTCCTCCCGCTGAGCAGTAACAGTGCCAACTTATCAGATACTTTTAGCTGCCAGCTTCCCAGATACTTTCCTTTGAATGTGACCTGGCAGCAGCTCACTGCAACTTTTGAACTGCTATATATGTCATATGCTAAGAAGAAGAAGAAGAAGCAGCTGAAGTATAATGACTACTGGAATACGCGATTCAAGACAAAGTCAAAATGCTTTCAGTGGGGAGCGCGAGGCAATTTATTTTAACTCGTAAGGCAACTTTGCTATCCAACAGTAAGGGGGGTGGGGAAGCAAGCAGGATAATCGCTGTATTTTATCTTCACCCGAGGGCTGCAAGTCCATCGCCAGCATCCACACGTTTCCCTTCCTGAGAGCCCTTAGGTGCCCATGAGAGTTTGGGGTAAGGAAAGAAGGAGGAGCATGGAGGGGGAGCAAGGGCATGTGCCAGGCTGGCAAGGAGGTAGCTGAGGGGCACCATGGGTCACCTAGGGATGGAATCATTCTCTGGCCAAGGGGAGAAAAAGGAAACTGAGGTAAACTGACTTGTGTTGATGAAACAAGTCTGTAGCAGAAATAACACTAGGCATCATTTACCTGACTTTCTATTCTTTTGGGTCAATGGGATCCCTTATATGAAAGAAGAAAAAATCCCAGCAATCCAAAATACACATGGAATCAGGCAAGCAGCTAAGCCTCCCATGCCAGTACCTGTTCAAGAAGAGGCTATTGTAGGAGTGATGCTCATTCCAGGGTAATCTGACCTTTTTTTCTTTGGAAATACATGGATTTCAGCATGCAGCTTTAAAATTGCACACACCAGTTCTGGAGGGAAGCATCTGCCTTAGAAAAAAAAATTTAAAAAAAAACCCAAAAAACCCAAACCCCATCAACAAAAAAAATCCTTATTTCATTCAGAAGAAATAGTTTCTATTTTTGAAGCAAAGTAGATTTTCTTTTAAGAAGGCAGAAATGAATGGAGAATGCTGAGACATGGTGCAAAGCAGTGTGGTTTACGAAAAAAGACGTTTCAAGTGCTTGAGCATTATTTTTTTTAACTTTTGCCTGGAAAGAAATGTTTGAATTCCCAAGGTTTTATCAGGACAGAACGGATACAGTTTTCATAGTGCATGATGTATTCTACACAGTGGAAAATCTGGTTCTTGAATAGCTCTAGCTCTAATATGTTTAATTACTGCAATGCCAGAGATCTTTCTGCATGTAGCTGCCAGTTGAGGTTGTTATTAAAGAAGGAGAAGGAATGCTGAGACCAGAGGAAGGCGGTTCAAGATGTTCCCTCCAGCTCCCAGGTCATATTGATGCAGGAAGGCCTCGAGCGCTCCCTGAACCTCTGCGCACCCCTCCCTGAAACAGGTAGACTAGTAATTATTTGATATAAAGTTTATTAGTGTCCTTGGCACATTTCAGCAGGCGCAGATTAAGACCACCTTGGCCCCAAGGAGTTTGCTGGTACATTGCCACCCTCGCCAGGGCTTGGCAGGAGACTTAATGCAATAATTTCACAAAGTACTTTGAGATCAGGGGATGAAAGCTACTATAGAAGTGCAAAATATAATGATTAATTGCCTTTTCTTGGTGGGAAGTTGCTATCATCTCTTCACTTTCTATGACTGGCAAACCGGAGGGAGCATTTAACTTTAAAAAAAAAAAAATCTTTACAAAGTAACAAATTAAGATGCAAATCTGGAGGGGTTTTTTCCCCTCTTCTTTTTTTTTTAACTCTCTCTCTTTTTTTTTTTTTTGCTAATTGGCAGAAAATTAATGACTGTGTTTCTGACTGAGCAGATGCTCCCGTCAAAAAAAGGCAGATTTGGAATTTCTCTAACCCTCCTTTTAAAAAAACATCAAGAAGGCAGTAGCATGTGGCAGGTCAGAAATTAAGCAAAGGTAACTGTACAGATTGTAAAGAACACAAAGGAGGTTTTGTGTGTGTGTGAGAGTGAGTGAGTGGGGGGTGCTATTCCAGCCCCCCCCCCCTCCCTTTTGTTTTAACTTCCTTGCATAGGATTTTATAGGGTTTTTTGGTTTGGTTTTGGGGTTTTTTTGTTGTTGTTGTTGTTCGTGTTTTTGTTAAAAAACGTATTCCACTGCAGCTCACAATTAGCAGCCAGGCCTCTGGGACCTAATTAACCAATTCAATTAACAAAAAAAGCATACAAGTCACCCTGACATTTGTCAGCCATTAGGAGGGATGTCAGGCTGGCAGGTTCCACCGACACATTAATGATGATTAGCTCATTTGCAGCTCACTTTTACCCCAGGTGTCCACCTGGAGAGACTGGCACGAAACAGCAGACAGGGAGAGGGGCTGGGAAGAGCTTTACCGCAACTGTGGTGACCCTCAAAGGGAGTTTTGACCTTTTATTGAACGTACAATCAATAAGTTTTTTGCCTCAGTTAAGAGAAGCTGCTGTCCCCTCATCTGGCTCCTGTGCTCGCTAACCTTCAGAGGAGCGCTCTCCCAAAGAGCTGGGGGACCAGCGCTTGCCCCAGGGGCTGAAAACCCTTGTTTTTCAACTCCTTCAGTGGGAGAGAGGCCTTTAGAAACATTTTCCTTGTCGATAGTGCTGTTTGCTTGCTTACCGCAGCAGGGCTCCTTCACTTGGCTGGGGCTGTTTCTTAGTTCAAGCCAAGCTCTTTGTTCTTAGGATTGATTAACTACAGTACTCTATATAATATAGGCAGATATTTATATAGACATCGCTTCCGTTCCTGCCTCTGATCTCCCTTAATTTAACTCCATTTCCCCAGCAGCTCTGATTTAATAATAAGTGGCTGATTGTTACGGAAATGAAACCAAGAGAAACACCAGCAAAGATTGCTTCCAGGATGGAGGGGTGTTTGCCCCTTTGAGGTTTTTCCCTTTTTTTTCCAGCACCTGAAAACAACTTTTCTTTCCCACCCAGGTGGCTGATTCCAGGTCACCAAGACCACTGGGGCCTCTTGCCATCCATGGGGGGAATGGATTTGGCTCCCATCAAGGGCACTGCCCAGAAGGGCTCCCTTAGGCTCAGAGGAGCAAAGACATCACTGAGATTTGCCTCTGATAGGACATTCATGTGGCTGGCCAAGGTTCATGGAGAGTCCCCTTGCCCCACAGAGGCTGCAAGGGTATTCTGAGTGAGTGAAGCAGGGCACAACAATGGGAACACACCTCCAACATTGTACAGGATTCAGTTCCCCCCATGCTGGACCCACAGGGATGCTGCCAGCACTCAGCTTCACCCTGTTCATTCATCCTGCCTTCACCCTCCTCCTCTGCCCTAGGCAGCCTAGTCCTGGCTTGGGTGCTCACAGTGTTGTGCAACATAAAATGAGGATAACTGACATGCACAGGAGTCACCAGGAGCCTCCAAGGGAACATTCACAGCTCCCTTCTCATAGAATCATAGAATCATTTAGGTTGGAAAAGACCTTTAAGACCATCAAGTCCAACCATTAACTTGTTCATCCTCATCTGATTGTGCTTTTCCAGGATGCCAGAGAATCAGTTTCCTTCTCGTTGACTCTTACTCTTGTCCACTGCACTGTTGGCCAGCCCCAGCCAGAGGCAGACCACAAACCACTATCAAGGAGTGGATTTCTTCCTCGATTTGGTGTTTTGCGAGTTTCCTGTCCACCGGGTGGACTCCTCACATCCAGAGGCAGTGACAGCAAAGTGCAAAACCCAGGCGCACCATCTTCGAGCAGGGGAGAAAGCCCAGTAAGCAGTTCAAAGGCAATCAGGTGCTTTCCTTAATTTCAGTTAAATCCTAACTGCGCCTTTGCATTGACTAATTATGGAGGGGCTGATTCAGCTCCCTCTGCAAAACAGAACCCATATCAATAGCCAGAGCCAAACACTCCTTCCTGGAAATCTGCAGCGCACAATAGTAAATACAGAGAACCGAGACTATTCATGTATTAACAATGCAGTGGCAGCAGCCCTTTATTGTCACACACATTGTTAAACCCACAAAGAGCAACTGGTAGGTTAAATCTATTTTAGCTGGGAAAGCTTGACAAAAATCCTTGCCACCGTGCATTTGATACTGATCACAGTGTCACATCAGGGAACAGCAAGCTCAAAAGAACGAGTCTTTTTTTTTATTTCTGAACTTTAGAGGCAACGGCCTCTCCTCTTCGCTGGCTCCCCAGGTCTTAGTCCTCTTAGTAGGAGGTGGGCTTTTTTTTTAATATTTTTTTTTTCCCTTCATGCCACTCAATGAGAGCAAATTCAGGGGAGGGAGGAGGGGAGGAAAAAAAAAGCAGAAAACATACAATGCTGTATTGAGGCAACACGGGTGGATGGGGAATGTGAACACAAGCTTCTTTCTTGAGGGAAATCAAATCCAAACCTCGGGATGGCAGCAAAGGGTGCAGCTTGAGAAGCAGCAGGATAGCTCAGTGGCAAACAATCATGGCATAAATCAACTGTCCTTTCATAAAGAAACATCCAACCTAGAGCATCTCTCTGAAATAAATACCTTGGAATTAACACAAAAAGCTCAACTCAGATGAATTTGTTTGAGCTACATTACTATAATCTATTTATTTTCCCCAGGACTTTTCTATGAAATGGGAGTGGGTTTTTCCCCCCAGTAACACACCTCCATCTGAAATCATGCTAATTTTCATGACTTCACAGGCAGACTCGACAAAGGTCTCTGTTAGAAAAACTTTGGGCTTTAAGAAGGACAAATCTCCCATAAAAATGGGGAAAGAAAAGTCTTACATAACAGCATTTGTCCGTGTTGGAGGAGTCACTGAATGCTGCCGTGATCTGGTGCTATCCAACTGGTGGAGTCTTATCATTTGCTTTGTAGGATATTAGCCTTCTTTGGATAATGGCAACAAGTGATTCCTTAAAAGGGTAATTCAAAGCTGTCAAAGTAGGATTGTATATTGATTTTATAACCCATACATTGCTTTTATAGGGACCTTGAAGATAGCTTTGTAAATATAGATACCTTTCACGTTAACGTGCTTCTCTTAAACTTTACAAGTGGACTTTCTCATTAGTAGGAATTATGAGTCACTGGCAGGATAAGGTCCAAGGCTCTCAGCAAAAGACTTCACCTTTTTATAACTCCCATATCCCAGAGTAGCAGGATCAGCAGCGGAACGGAAATTACATGTTCTGTATTTAGTGCAGAGAGTGGATGAGATTGGATCCCTGCAAATCGTTCTCTGAATACATGGGTGAAAGGGGTCTGGATGAAGATCTCTGGAGGTAAAAGGACCTCAGAAAATACCAATAGGCAAGATACTGAACTACTCATCAGAGATCATCATGACTGGTGTGCCATGCAGGGAAACCTGTGATTAATGAATTTACAAGCTAGAAGAGATTTCTCATCCCAGAGCACTCCAAAAGGATTTGTCAAAACAAAAAACAAACAAAAAAAAAACCAAACCAACAGATTTTCAAACAAACAAAAAAAACCCAAAACAAGATCTGCTTCAAAATCAGAGCTACATTAACTGTAATACATTAGCCCTAAGACCAGCCCAAGCACCACCTTGCTAGATAATATCACATTAACAGTCTCAGCTACTTTCTTTCCCACCTGCATCATTTCTGCTCATTGCATCATCATGCCTGACAGGAGCAAGTCAGGTACTAGAACAGTGTCCCTCTGTCTGTCATACTGCCAGCAAGGGAAGGTTGTGACAAAAGTGTGCCCTGTCTCTTTGTCTCTAGGGTCCTCCCAGAGGGCAATGCTTTAGCACATGTCAAACCACGCATGGGAAGACAGAAATTGTCTGTTGCTTTGCCAGATCTCCTCCTCTTGGTTCACCCTGCTGCATTTAAGCTCAGAGGACTTCCTGCTGACACCAAGCTCCAAATAAGAACCACCTACCTCAGCTCGTGTCAGGTGCATTAGAGCTATCCCAGGGCCAAGGGGAAACAGCAACTGTGCCTTGATCCTGCTGCCAGAGGGATCCGATACTCGGATGTGGTCCCTACACCGAGTTTGTGGTAATGCCACTCTGCTGTGAACCTTATGGATCAATTTTATGGATGAATTTTATGCCATTGAAAGTCAGCCAGACAGTGTGGAGAGTCTGATTGCTCAGCCATAGCAGGAGTATCTGAAAACACTGACATCTTGTGACAGTTGGAGTGAGATGACAACAGAAAAAGAGCTGGAGAGCCTGTGGGGTGTCCATGTCTCTTTAAGGACTGGTGATTTTAAAGAGGCTTTTACATATTACTGCATTTTTTTCACACACTTTCTGCACCACAGCCCATTTGTAGACCTTGCTGCTGCCAGTGTGAGCAGGTCTACATGGTCATTTAAGTGCATTTATGCCCTGAGTTTCTGCCCACCTTACTGCCAATCCATACTGCTACTCTTCAAAAAAAGAGTTGACAGTCTAAGGTTTGAGATAGTGTCTGAGCAGAGAAATCACTCTAGAAAAAGCTTAAGCCCCTGTCTACATAAGGTGTGCATGAATGACAGCAAATCTCAGACAAACAGAGGAAAGACGATGGTCAGATTTCTTTGAGGCTTATGCTCAGCTGTAGCTATGTGAACATTCCTCTTCCATCCCAGCACAAAGTCAGACTGGCTTGCTCACCAATCTTTGGCTATGAAATGGCTGCCCAGAGATGCTTGTCAGGCTGAGATGAAAGAGGGCTGAAGCAGGCTGAGGTGAGAACACATACATGGGCTGATCCCCCTGCCTGCAGCTGCCCTTGGTCCCCAGGCACCCACCCTACAGCCCTGCATCCACCCAAACCTTCCTCTACCAACAGCTGTGCATGCCTATAAGGTGACAGTCCCTTTCCCACCCCCTCCTACCCCATCCAGCCTCTTCTGTCCCACACAGCTCCCTCACCAGCTGGATACAGCTCCCAACAGTGCCAGGACTTTCTGGGCACCCCCAGCAGCTCCCCACACCCATATGAACACCTTCAGAAACAGTGTAGGTGACAAAACCCATGCTCAGAAGGTGCACAGAGTGTGTCAGCAACCCTACAAGAATAAAATATATCTGTCATAGAAAAAAGTTTTTAGCCTCTTTAATGTCACCAGTGCAGGAAACATCTGTCTGCTGCTGAAGTGAATACTTACCACCAGTGGTGCAGGAAGGGAGGCAGTGCCATGGTGTGTGTAACTAAGTCCTAGCCCAAATATTCATTCCAGCTCAAAGGGCTGCAGAAGGAAAAGGTGCTGTCACAATCCACACAAATTCCCTGCACCCAGACAAGGCCATCGACATCTCCAAGCATTCATCTCACATTCAGTCCTTTGCTTTTTGTTGACACTTGAATTTTGAGGGTTTCTTTGTGAAAAATAAGGACTTTTAAATCCCCACCACTGCCACACGAATAAAGGTGGCCCTTTCTCCCCCAGCCAGGTTTTCCTTCCAAATGGAACAAGTTCACTGTCAATACACCTGGGAACTGCCAACCCCAAATGTTTTAGCTCCAGGATCAGGGGATTTGCTTTAGAATTATAAGGTGAAAAAGGAAATAGAGGTGTTTATTTACTTAGTTATTTGCTTAGGTATTTTGAGGAGTGAGTATCATGTTTTCAAACTTTACTGGCAACCACTGAGAGTGATTATTTTTTTTTTTTAAAAGAAATGTCAAGATTTTAATATAGTCAAATGACTCCTAGAGCTGGCAATTCAGGTAAAATTATTCAAGAGTCAAGATAAAGCTGTGAAAACTGGTATTGTTGGGACTCAATTTGAAAGTGGTTTTGTAACTTAGGTACACAGTAAAAAAGCAATAAAAAGAATAGGGCTATAAGATATTAATTATTTCCCACTAAGCAGATATATAAATGTCCTTTAAAATGAGAATGTTATCTAATTAGTTCAATTCCTCTTCATTTGCAGGAATATGTCATAAGGAGCATCAAATAGATGCTGAAAATTATGAGAAATAACATAAAAGACTTGTTGTGAAAATTTAAAATAAAAAAAGGTTGTTAAATTTTGAAAAGAAATAGCTGTTAAGCTGGTTGAGAAACCAGTCAGCATTTCTCAACTACTTTTATTAAAGAGAAACTAGACTGTTTTCAAATTTCTTCCTTTGAAAGAACCTGAGGTGTTACGAATACTCTGCTAAGCAGAGTCCAGGTAAGGCTGATGAACTGCTTTAACCAGCCTCTGTTTCCAAAATTAAAGTTCTGTGGGCAGAAGAGGTCGTCAGGGTGGCTTGCTTTTTCCTTATTGAAGTCGTGTTTGGGCTTCACAGATTTTAAAGCCAGAAGGGACTATTATGATTTCCCTGCCTGACCTCCTGCATAACACAGACTGCAGAACCTCACCCAATAATTTTCGCATCAAACCCATAACTTCTGTTTGATCTAGAGCATATCTTTTACATCAAGACTGGATATCTTCTTAAAGACTTCAAAAGTGATGGGGAATCTACCAAGCTCCTGGATAAGATAGTTTGAATTTGTCTAACTTCAGCTTTCAATCACTGGATCTCATTATGCCTTTTTCTGCTAGATTAAAGACCCTTGTTCCATCAGAAATCTCTTCCCCATGTAGGTACTTGAAGACCTTGAGAGGGTGATAAGAGAGGATGGTATTTCTTGAATGGGTGAAGAGAATGTGTCATCTTAACAAAGATGAAAACTTATCCATGGATATTCTTTATTTTCCCCCCAGTTTAAAGCTGGTAAAAGGTGAAACCAGTAGACTACTTTGGTAAATCAAGATTACTCCCAAGAATAAGGGCTACAGTGTCAGGCTCCAACTCACTTATTGTAAGGTGTATTACTGTGGATTTGAAAATGTCTGTCAATTAAATTGCACTTCATTCTGCTAGGTAGTGACATTATATAGTAGGATGCAACATCTGCCCACATGATCAGAGACTGTGCTTTTAACAGGCATTTACAGTTTTAATCCACTCAGGAATGATTAATTTCATATTTTTTTATCCCTTCTTTTCTAAACACAAGTAAACGAATAGCTTCACCTCAGGCTACGTCTGTTTTAGAAATGTTTACTAGAGTCACAGCAAAAACAGTCTATTTTTTTTTGTGTGAATCTACATGAAGGGCTAATTTTTGCTGTAGGCTAATTGTGGAATTGCATAGACATTTCTTAAAACAAAACCACAACAAAATGCAGCACCTCCATTCCCAAACAACCTATTTCCTGGCCGTCTGAAACAGTCTTGCTGTTGAAAAATGTGAGGAGGGAAACAAAGCAGAAGAAAGAAGTATTTGCTCCATAGGTCAGGGTCTCCACCTTCTTCATGGAAGACCTTTCCCCCTCCCCCTTTGGACTACTGACAAGAAACAGCAGTAATTATTTGACCAAGGAGTTTACGGGTACGCTACACCCCATTGCATATTGTTTATCCAAGGTGGATATTGCCATGAAGCATATTTAGCTAGAATGTCCCACACCTTTGTGTGGAGGAAGAGAGGAAATTATTAATGATTAGTGGTAAGCTGCACATTCCTGGGATTCACCTTATAAACTCCATCCTGCATCCTTTTTGACAGGACATACCACTCATTTCCACACACACTGGTTGACTTGAAATTGCTGGAAACATTACCATGTTCAACACTATGTCATTGAGTTTTCTTGATTAGTCCTTCTCATCTTCAGCTGTGTCCATTGCTGTCCTTCTTTTTCCCTTTCTTTTCATATAAATGGAATTGTGTTTGAATTTCATATTGAGGAGCACACATGGACTCATCTCTGCCACGCACCTAGAAATTTGTGCGCCTGTATAGGTGGTTGCACTGCTGAAGATGCAGCTGCTCTCAATCACCACGGCAGTCACTAATACCAGACTGCAGAAGCTCTAACCACCCTGTGAGGCTGCCTGCAACAGTGCAACGTCCCCTTCCCTGACAGGATGCAAAGGCAGACACACAAAGCATTGTGGGCCATGGGGCATCTGGGCCAGAGCTGGAGGCTCCGAAGCTCATATCCGGTGTCCTTCCAGTGCCATATCTTTCCAAAGAGAATATCAAACTGCATGTTAGTAATGACTTTAAGATTAGGGGATTATTTTTATTATTATTTTTATTTATTTCATTAGATAATTAAAACTTGACAGTCAAGGATGGTGATGAGCATGAGCCAGGGGGTTGAGAGGTCAAAGCCTCAAAACAATAGATGGATATGACAACAAGAACAAGCCCTATGCAGGGTAAATCCTTTCTCATGGGTGAAAAAAAAAAAAAAAAAAAATCCTTTTTTAAACATCACATTTTTTTTCATTGTGTTCTTATTAAGAATAAGGATGGAAATGGCTAATGGTATTTTTGGCCCAGCTCAGTGATGTTCTGGATAAAGATCAAATTCTTGATGTTTCAGTAGAGTTGGCTTTATCAACACTGCAAGGTGCTCCAGCCTCTCCTGTGGGTTTAGCCAGAGGCTCATTGAGCAGCAGAGATCTGGCATTCAGCCAGCATCATCCAAGGAACTGAAAGGATCTGAAGAAGTGGGGAAGGTGCACAGAGACAGGTCTGTTTTATTAAAGCAAGCAGGGCACACAGTTTACCTCTTGGAGACAGCATCTGCCCATACAAACTAGTTTCCAGTGCTCGGCTGGGAATTAGCCTACAGGACCCACTTTCAAAGGCACTGCTGGATCTGGAACTAAACGAGCCCCCATCCCAGCCCCAGACAGCAAGTGGAGAGCAGAAGGGACCACTTGCTTCTTAACATACTGCCTGACCCTGCCTGTTCCAAGCTGGCTGGCCACACTGTACTGTACATACTCTAGTTGCAAGTATGATTTAATAGCTCTTTAGCCCGATTAACCACTGTCTTTGGTTATACTCAGGGTCTATTAAGCAATGAGCATTAAATTGACATTGGGTAAATACACTTATTTAAGCAAAGGCTCCTGTAAAGGCCAGTTATCATCCCAAGATGTTGCATCAGCTCCCCATAGAGACTGCAGCCTGTCTCCTCGCACATAGGTGACAACTAATACTGCTTAAAAAGTGAGAAACTCATTTGAAAACAGGTTTCTTTGCACATGCCAGAGGACATTTTGTTGAATTGTTTTTTGTAAGTTTTCTTACTTTCTTTTTATAAAGAGAATATGTGCCATACACTCTCACTCCAAATGACTGAGCACACCTGTGGGGGTGCAAGGTACATATATAACATCTCCTTACCTTGCCTGCACTGCCACAATTTCTTAACAGTGAGTAAAATGTTGATTACCATTGGCAAATAAAAGCTGTCAATATAGCTTCCCTTTGTGCTCTGTGATTTTCCAGTTGCTACATTATTAATCTTCACAGACCAAATCAAGGAGTCCTTAAATCATATAACACCCAAAATTCAGCATGTTATTATGTGCAGATGGTTAGTACACCCTTATCTTTATAGCAAATAAGAGATGATCAGATATTGCCTCTACTAGAGGATGCTTCAGTAGCTACCAGAAATCTTTCTAATGACCTTCCATCATTAGAAATACTGAACTGGAACCAGACTGAATGTTGGCATTAGGACAGACCAATACACTGCATTAAAGAGCAACCAGTATGCATTTAATCCTTTAATTTATGCTTTTATTCAAAGTTACATTTAAGGCCATCCTACATATTTCCAACTCCTTAGCTGGTCTCTCTCATATTATTCACTAAGCCATTTTTCCACAGGGGCTATCCTCCAGTATCATAGAAAGAGCATTCTCCGAGGTTACAGAGCTGCACATACACACAACTGAGAAATCTTGAGTTGATATGCACCAGAACAGGGCCATTTTAAATCTCCCTCTAAGCTAGTAGAATTTGTGTTTCACAATGAAACAGAAAAATGAAACATTTTAGCCACAAGTCAAGACAACTTATAAAAAAATAAAACTAAAAAAAATTTAAAAAGAGTCATTCCTCTTACAAATCATATTTAAGGTTTCTAGCATTTAAAAATAAATAGTATCACTACATTATCTTCTGGACTAGGTCATTTAGCAAAGGCCATGTTTGTTTGGGGTTTTTTGAGTTCTGAGTCCTTTTTCTGTTAAAAATGTACAGATCTCAACCATTAAAAACATATATTTTGCCTTACATTCTGCAGCAGGACTTCTAACTGAGAAAAAGCCTAGCTTTTTGATCAAAACTTGAGAATGACCATAGCTAGAAGAGCTGCTGTAGGGTTTTTAAAAGCAGATACAAGCTTAATGCACCTAGGCTCTAAGGTGAGCAAAAACTACACAGTAGCTTGGTGCCTCAACAGAATTACTATCACCACCTCCACAGTCTGTTCTCACTTACCTGGAGGCAATTACCAATTCATAGCAAGCAAGCTCATATTACAAAATTGGGACAAAGATGGAAGCAAAGAAGATTTTTCCCCAGCAGAATAACATACAAACCATAAAGCAAATGAAAATGCTCAAAGATCACCCCACTAAGCAACAGAGAAAAAGAAGCAACCATATCTCATTATCTCTTTGTGCATCAGCAGCCTGTGAGCTGACACAAATCCCACCTGGGATGGGTCCCACCCTCAGGCAGGTGCTGCCCATCTAGGGTGAGTCACAGCTCCAGACAGGTATATAGGAGAGCCTAGTAGAAAAATGAGTTGTTGCTGCTGGAGAAAGGCTTTAGTGTGTACCCCTTCTGAAGCTGAAGAGGTTTGGGAGTTCAGGACTTCCTGGTATGGGCTTTCCTGAAATCATTCTTGTTTGTATCCTGAGCTGGTGGTTTTGGATCATGAGGAAAGATCTTGTACCTAACTGGGTTAATAACAGGAGTTTTCCAGGTTACATACTGGTACACAGTCTAATGAAGAGCACATTGTCTCTCTTATCTGCTGAACTTGGTTGTTCTATTGTTCCTACTGTGCAGGAAAGCCTTGCTAATGGCCTTAGAGTAGAGTAGCCGTGGTGGTCTTTCCTTTAGTGAGACTGTAGTATACATTTGTAGCCTATCAAAACCCCAGGAGGTATCAATGCAAGCATAGAGCCACACAATTATCTTTGAAGCTTTAAGTAATCAGCGTGGCAATCACATTGTTATTCTCTGGGGCTCTGGACTTCCCTCCTGTTGTACAGAGCAGCCCAGTGTTCATAAAATCAACTGTACTGCATGTGTCTGCGCCAACCAAATTCAGCAGGCTGATTTTTGTAGGAGTTGAGTACTGTCCATTCTGTGTCTCATTATCACACTGACATTCTGGCTCAGCCCTGCATCCTTCTCAATGGCTGGATGTTGGCAGGGGTCCCCCACTTTGGTCCTCACTTAAGTTCAACACGGACCTGCTCTATTACACATGCAAGGGGATTTACAGCTACAGAGGTGGGTGGAGACCCAAAGAGCATCGTAGTGGCTTAATTAGTTCCCACTGGCATAGTAGTACCCTGCATACAGCTAGGAAGGTGGCACCTGGGTGACTGTTACAGCCTCTCTGTTCTCACAAAAGTTTCCTATAAAGGTCTGAACTTCTTACCCTATCCCAGTATCCCCCTTAGAGGCACTCTGTAGGGCTGCCAGAAATCTTCCCAAGCACCCAAAGCTGTTGGTCAACTTGGTTTACCTATATATGAAATACAATGAGCAGAAGCAGTGACACTTCACAGACAAGCTGTGAGATCTCCTTAATGAACATGCATGAAGGACCCAGGGTGGAAAAATGCAAAATAAGGCTCTGCAGTCTCAGAGTGTTGCTAAAGGAAGCTGGGCATGTGATGAAAACAGGTTTTAATAGACCCTGACTAAACCTCCCTATGTTGCAGGCCTGTGAGCAAAATCCAGTCTGCATCATGCTATATGTGAGGAGACTTGGAGAGACAATTAAAACTGTTAATGAAGTCTTGAAATTTCCATTTTTTTTTTAAGCACTTTTTTAGGATGTGTAATCCTAGGCACATCTGAGTTATACAGCACCTGTGCTGTGGCGTGGTGATCTGGTACTGATATTCTGGGTGGCAAAATAAAATATTCACAAAGCCAAATGTGAGCTGAAGCTGCTACAGGCTTCTTCTACCGGCTGTGTGGACAAAAAAAAAATTAAAAAAAGTCACCCAGCTAAACTAAACTGTGCATATGTGAGTTAGTCTGTGTGCTTTAAAAGCCAAATTAGCAGGGTTTTGTGAACAATGTTCTCCTGACAAGTCATGTGAATTTTATTCCTTGCTTTCAGCTGCTCTGGTGAATTTCATGCAGCTCTCCAGAGATGCCCAAGCTTAGAGACCTCCTTCCAAAAATGTCATCTTTGCTTTCTCTGTTACATCCCTCACCTTGTCAAACTTCCACTGTTCTAGTTCCCATCTGTTTTAACTGGGCTTTTGCTGTTCATTTTTGTGTTCAGGTGACTGAACATATCCAAAAGATTTTCTCCCAGTCAGCCCTGAAACAGCTGTGAAGTTAAACTGCTTCCTGTTGACAAAAGGAAAGTGGCACAGAGATTTAAGAATCTCCTGAAAGGACAGAATAAACTGGCAGGATGGTGCTGTGAGTGTCTCTGGGATGAGATGTTGCTCCAAGTCATTATCCCTTGTGGTGCCTCTGAGGGATGGGGCATGATTTCCTATAATATGTGGGGTTTAGACAATGGTGGAAGAACAAGTAGTAGCAAAGAGAGAGTGTGGGGTTTATTTTGGTGTTTTGTTTTGTTGGGTTTTTTTGTTGGTTTTGTTCCCCATGATCTCATCATACGTAAGATTTGAGGCTCAAAGTAGAAGCTGAAGGAGAAGAGGTCTTGGAGCATGTGCTCTTTCCAGGACCTGCCTAATGTGTCTCCCTGACCATCATAGACATAGCAGTTGCTCAGGCTAGTCTTGGCTCTCAACACACTCACCCCTCCAGGGCAGGATTGTTTACTACTGGTCTCTCCTGGCTTCACCCATGAACCATGGTGTGAATTAATACCACGTGTGATGCTGTGGACACCTGCCAGCCCAGCCTGCAGGGGCCCAATGACCCTGTGGTGGCAGGGGGCTGGTAGGTGCTCCTGACCCAGGGAGGATTTGAATGACTGACCCAGAGGCAAAAGGCTCAGTATCCTGTTACTAATCCCATCATCCAGCCAGATCCCTGTCTCTTCCCTCCTCCCCCTCTCTCTCTTAAAGGACATTTGCTGCACCAGCTGCCAGAATATCTCAATTGCATCATGTCAGCAGATCCATCTCAGCCTGATGTTTTACACTAGGAAAGGCTGGGCTTAACTCTTCCATTAAACAATTAAAGCCATGCGCACCAAACTCAAAACAGGCTCTGTTATAAAAGAACAATAAATATTGATGACTTGAGGCTAGTCTGGCTTTTATGACGTTTGATGACAACTGGTATCACTTACAAAAATTACATCATAAAGAAAAAGCAATGAAATCGCATGTCATCAGACAACATTAAATGTCAGAAGAAATATGTTTATCCTTTGTTTTCAGCTCCAAATTCAGTTCTAACATTTAAATGAGATCTAGGGCTGTTCTAATATTTATCAGGCACCATTACAAAAAGTCCTGGGGTATTTTTGTTTGCTAACTTGCTCATTGCAAAGGGTGGTGTGTTGTTTACGTTCCTGTTCTTTCAAGCCAATTTGTGCCTAGTAGAATTGAAACATCCCCTTCCTCTTTACCCCACCCACCTTATTTTTGTCTGTTTTCATCATGGGCCGCTAGCTTGTTGAAAACCTCAGAGTAGTCAATGTTAATACTGGGAGTGAGGATGAGATTCACAGAGGTCTGGTATTAGCAGTATGCAATGGGTTTATTGAAGATATTTGAAGATGAAAACATTTTGTCCTCTGTTTTTTTCCTAAGCTAAATAAAATTAGGACTGTCTGGACCACTGTACCACAGCTCTGTGGTTCAAACAAAATAAACCCTCCCTCTGGATGTGAACCTCAGTATCCTATGTATAGGCAAGGATGTTAAAATAAATGCTATTATTAAGCAATGGTAGAATTTTAATATATTCTGAGTGCTTTAGTATCTATTGCTACATACACTTAAACAAATGCATGCAGAGAAACTTTAAAATATGTGTCTCAGTCATGAGGTCTTTTTGCTGGTCAAATTCTAGAAAAGCTCACTTAGCTTTGCACAAGGTGATAGATCACATGAGAAGTCTCACCCAGAGTTCATTACAAGGTTCATCAGGTTTCACTTTTGATAATTGAGACAAGTGTAAAAAGTTACCATTTGGTGAGGAATAGGTGAAAGAAAGTAGAAATGGCACTAGGCAAGCATCTGTGAGGGTACAGATGTCACTTCTCTTTGAAACAGCACCTGACGGCATTCAGCACATCTTAGAGCAACCTACATCTCTATGGCATCTGAAAATGAGTGAGCTGGTTCAGCAGAAGAGCCTTGCTATTGCTTTCATTGTTCCAGTGTCCCCTGATGTTTAAAGTAAGGGGGAGGAAATCCTGCTCAAGTTTTTGACTCAACCATACTAGATGAATATGTTCCAGATTCTCTTGTAGCCTATATGCAAAAGATGCAGTTGTCCACTGTGCATCTCCAAAGTTAACTGTACCCTGAACTTCAAGTGTCTACTGAGACATCAGCAGTAACTCTGGATTTAAGTACTCGGAAGATTGGGTAAACCCTGCTCTGCATCTTTGTTGTAGGTTAGGCCCACTGACCACTGCAGTGTTTTTCTTTTAAATGTCTACTAGAACGGGTTAGGGGAGTTCTTTTTGACTCTGGGGGATCTAAACCCAGACAATAAAACTATGCAAATGTGCATTTCTGGAACAATTTTGAAGTAAAAGTTTTAGTCAGGGTTTCAGTTGTTGAGTTTTGGGCTCATCCCTGATGAGTCAGAATAGGAAAGGGAAAATATTTTTGTCTTTTTTTTTTTTTTTCTTCTCCTGAATGGTGCACAGACTGTCAGTTCATGGGAGCTGAATAATCATTGCTGGGTGTTAGGTCTCAGATTTTCTGACTATTTTAAAGCAAGAAAGGGGCATCTGCAGTTGTTTTACACCAAGGAATTTCAAAGAATCATCATATGCTTTTTCTTGTGGTTGAAATGCTTAAATTATTCCTGTTCCTAAAGCAAGCTGAATTTACACACATCTATATGTATATATAAACAAACAGACACTAAGGCTCTGAGTCTGCTGGGGGAAAAAAAATTGTAGCAGTCGAAGTAGGAATACATCTAAGTTATTCTAGAGGCCTATGAAAGCATCAAAAAGTAAATACAACCTATAAAAAAATAAATAAAATAAAATCAGGCATTCATAAGGACTGGAAGATATTCTGTTGGCTTTGCTCATTTGCATGTCAATGCCAGCACAGAGCTGCTTCATAGCAGCACTGGTGTCTAAGCCCAAAGGAACAATGTAAGAGGTCATATCAGCACATTTGTAGGTTCACTGATTTCTTTTCATTGTGCTCTAGAAAATAAAACAAAAGTGGGGAGACAGAAGCTGTATCCTACATGGTGATTTGTTGCTGACCTTTCAGGTCTCCAGCACAAGCGTGGTGGCTGGTTTTCCAGCCCTGCACGCTTTATATTGCACAATGTGGTGGAAGGAGAAACCCTTGAATTCCATTGTGGGCTCTGCTGTTGTAATACGTGACTGGAGCTTCACAGTTAGTGTACCACCTATCTAGGTATGCTTTGGCTACCAGCTTTTCCATGCCTGATCTTAGAGGTCAGGATGTCTTCAGCTGAAACAGGAGCAGTCAGCTTTAATTATCACTCTGCCAACTTCTGTGAAGCCTTTTATCTCAATGTTCCAGGGCATTTTATGGATGTTAAGGGGCAAATTTGGCTCTGTTACACATACAGAGCTTTCTTCAAGAAAGCTCTGTTGGTGGCTCTGATTTACACCAATTAATGAAGTTCCGTTCTATCACCTCAGCAAATGCTGCCTCCAGCAGCTGTGTGACATGAAAAGTAAACTACACAGATATATGTAGGATAAGAAATAAGAAAGATACTGAGTCTGCAGATGGAAAGAGTAAGCAAGCCTGACAAGAAGCTCCTGCTTCAGTAATTACAAAGCTGAAGTACTCTTCTGAAATGTTTGCTGCATCTTATTCGTTTTAATGTAGGGCTCTTTTACCTTTCCTTGGCACTTGTCAGTGGCTCTTGATCACAGCCTTGATTTTTGTGGTTCATGCTTTCAGGTGGGTAGTATTCCCTGGAGGCTTAACTCTGGACTACTACCTTTGTTAGGTAGTTAAGAATTCAAAAATTGCAGCTCCAAGACTCAATTTGTTTTGTGGAGCTAGCTCCAAGTTGTCTCACCATGCTTAAGGTGACTGCTTAAGTAAGTCCAGCTGTTGCCACAGGGTAAACATGAATACCCACTCTGCATTAGCCCTCCCACTACAGCACCAACTAATTCTATTTATTCATTTTTTAAATGCCTAGGAACTTATGCTAGGACCCCACCATGCTGCAGTACCAAAGCAACAACAGGAGACTGGTGGAGAAATCCAAAATCTCTAAAGCTAAAAATAAATTTAGCAGCTGGAGGATACCAGGAGGAAAAAAGCTGCCAACGTATGCAGCATTTTTTGGCCTATAACTATGTGACAATTTTAGCTTGTCAACCATTGCTGGCAGTAGGCAGAGAATGTAAGTAATTTTCATTAATTACCATTTCCCTGCCAATGCAGATAACCAGAACTTTCTTCAACATCACTGATGTTCAATATAACTTTTCCTTTTTTCTCAAAACTTTGAATTATTTTTTTACCCAGGAACTTTCACCAGGCCTTAAGCTATAATTTTTTTTCTGGATTTAAATTGTCTCATTGATTTCAGTTCTGTTTTACGCTTGCATGCACCTTGCACCTTCTTCGACATGAATGCTGAACAGCCTTTGTGTAGCTTCAGCTGTTCTCAGAGGATGGTAAAACCTTCTTTTCTCTGCACTGGTTCTTTTATCCTTTGGGGTTTTTTTTTGTGTGTGTGTGTTTTGTTTGTTTTGTTGTTGTTTGTTTGTTTGGAGTTTTTTGTTGTTTTTTCTTTGGTTGGTTGGGTTTTTGTTCACTTATTTTTGGTTTTGGTTTGGTTTTTGTTTGTTTGGGGTTTTTTGTGGTTTGTTTTTTGTGGGTTTTTTGTTGTTGTTGGTTTTGGTTGGTTGGTTTGGGTTTTGTTTGGTTTTGGGTTTTGTTTGTTTTTATGTATTTGTATTTGTAGACAGCTTCAGAGCCATGCAGGGAATCCAGAATCCAAAACTTTCCTCCTTTTGTCTTCGCTATGGGGTATATGTGCAGAAAGATGGAAGGAAAGGAGATAAAACTACCCAGCCTTGGAGGATGGCATTGTGTTATTAGTGAAGCACAGTTTGTGGGAGTAACTAAAAGTTTTTAGTAAACCAACTAGAAAGTAGATGTTGCTGTTAGTCTATCTAATGTTTGGCGGTTACCCTTTCAAATGGTGACCTTTACCTTCCATGCTGTAGCCATGACTAAATATATAAGCAAGGTCTACAAGGAGAGGCAAAACCATTTGGCTTAATATAAGGGAACTTACTGCTCTGTCTTGCTTGTGCTTTTAGTCTAGTAATAATCCAATGATGCTAATCTTTTGTTATTAGCAGGACCTTAATTATTTTGTTCATGGGTTAGGAGGTGACTTTGAAGGCTACAGGGTTTTTACTCAGAATTACTCTATGATTCAGTGGTTGATTTCTTTCTCCCTACTCAGCATATTTGTTCATGGTTAAACACATAATGGATGAGCAAGTCTGAGGAAAGTGAGAGCTAATTTAAACCATTGATTCAAGACTGCTGGTGTATTCAGAACATTTTGTTTAAAGTTTTTGTTTACCTAAACAATTGTATTTCCAGCACAAATGGTAGAAATGCTAGAGTCTTCCATAGAAACATGCTCAGTCACTTCATCACTTTCTGTGAAGCCAAGTTAATAGTTTTTCTCCCTTTAAAGGATGGCATCTGCTCTCCCTACTACTGTAAAGCTCACTTGCTGAACTAATCCCTGCAGTTCCATGATTTAGACTCTAATTTACAATGCTCATTTCAATCTGTGCTGGAATAGATTAAGCTCTGTTTCATACCTTTAGCAATCTGTTGCTGAAATCAGTAAAGAGTTTAGAACCAAACCATGGTTTATCTTAATGGTGGGAAGACAGTGTTTAGATAAAAGGGTTTTGATGGAAAAACAATGTTATTATCTAGCTTTCCTTCAGTTATTCTAAACATATCTAGTTTCTTCATATGTCCCAGAGAGTGTCAGTGGTCTAGTTTGATTATTTTCTTCTCTTTATCACCTTGGCATTAGCATTTATGAAGAAAAAAAAAAAGGCAGCTAGTGGCAGATTGGATGTAGTGGAAATAGATTTTTAAAAGAGTAATAGCTTTGTCATGCTTCTGTCATATTATTCAAGGCAGTTCTTAAACAGTCCTTAAGCTTTTATTGGGTTTGCCTGCAGCTTTGTCCTTCTGTTATTAAATAAGATCTGATTCATACAAAAAGCATTTATATCCAAGTCATGACACCATCAAATAGACATGTAAGCTCCTGTTGAATGTCCTACATGTTAAGGTGCACAGATCAACCATTTCATACCTGTTGATGTCCAAAAGACTATTCCCATCCTTTACATTAGGCTCCTGTTTCTGAATCAGGGTCTGACTGTTCCTTCAGGTCATTTCTGTAGGTTGAATCTCTGCTGTCAAGCCATCATCCTAGAAGAGTTGTATCTTCACTAATTTTGCCTTGGAACTCTGAAGCCTTTTGGGTTTTCTCACCTTCAGGCTGTACCACAAAGAAAACTAGCCAGGCTTGTTCTTGTAATTCACTGTCAATGTTTCTATGAAGTCTACAAAGAACTCTGCTAATTGTGCTTATGTATTTGCTTTCCACGTGATTATGTTCAGCTGTTTAGCTGAACTCTAGGAACTGTCAAGACTCATTAGCTAATCAAACCTTCAGTGAAAACATTGGGTCTGACAGCTTCATGGACATAAATGCCCTCTAGTGACTGGTGATCACTGTAAGGAATTAAACTTTGTGTAGAGCCTGCGTATTCTTTGGTAAACATCTTGTATGTCTGTTTTGAAATGTTACTTAGCTGGACCTTTGTCCATTTATGTTACTGGTCTGTTAGAGGAAACTTTAATGAAGTTTTTTTTTTGAGAAAACTTTCACTCTTTTCTTTCCTTTTTTTTTAGTTCCATACCTATATTAAAACTACTGCATGTGAGAAACCCCTCTGACTCTGCTGTGTTTGCTCAGCTTTTCCTTCCCTCTTTTTCCAGTTAGGAGAGACAGATAATATCTGTCCCTTTTCCCTGATAAACCTTGATGCCATATTTGCCCCTGGTCTGGAGTAGCTCATCTGCAACCAGTGTTACTTGATCTGTATTTCTCCACAGATGGAGTAATGTTGCTCTCCCTAAGAAGCAGGAGAACTGGGAAAAGAAGGATTGGGACTCCTTGGTTGTGTTCCCAGCTCTCACTGTGAAATCACTTTTACAAGTATATCTTTAAAATAAAACAAAATAAAATAAAATAAAATAAAATAACTTGGATCCC
>JANHGN010001187.1:26204-56302 GCA_024605025.1 Megaceryle maxima | reverse complement strand
AATAACTTGGATCCCTAATTCTTGGTTTCTGCTTAAGTTGCCCAGGTGGTTCAGGGATCTAAGGAGCACTGTCACAGAGCCAGTGCAAGGTGCCATCTGTCTTGGGGACTCTCTTTCATTTAGCTACATAGTGCCAAGCCCTCTGGAAAAGATCCTAGCGCTGCTGCTCATTGACTCATGGATGGATAGGTCTCTGCTCTAAACCTGTGCTCTCATTAGTGTAGACAAAGCCAACTGAAGTTGCACTTAACCAGAGTTTTGAATCTAGACCTCATCTAAGTTGTCATCAGATCATGAGCTGCCTTTTTGCCACTTGAATGGAACATAGAGGTTTTGACCACTGGAAAAAGGCATTAAGGCTACAAGTGGCATGATTTGTGGCAGACTTTAACCAAGATCCTGAACACTTGCAGTGTTGCACTCCTCCTCTTGGCTAGTGATGACCTAGTGGTGATCTGCTGTGGTTCCTACAAACTCTCTTTCTCTTTCTGAGGTGGGTTCACCTGGCTCCTGGAAGTCCTCCTTCCTCCAGTTGTTCATCCTTATCTTTTGTGTCTGTACAGGCTTTCTGGGGATGCTGGCTCTTTTTTGCTGGCAGCCCCCACTGAGGTCCCACATGCACAGTCACTGCTGATTTGCATGTGTGTGCATCGCTGCCAACAAGCTGCTGCTTGGCTGCCTCTGCTGACCCTTCTTGCTTGGGTTTGGGTTTTGTTTCTTTTAATGCTGCTAATCCCCAAATCTTAAGTAGGACGAATACAGGACAGCTAAAGAGTGATTCTTTTTTTGGCAAGAAAGCCTCACAAATGTCTGAAGTCAGTGTGTGAGTGTTATCTGGAGAGGGGGAGAAAGAAGCAGCTGATATTGTCTGTGTCTTATGGTGACTGAAGGTCTCACATGAGTCTGGGCTGACTTGTTTGGGGCTCATTTACATTCGGGTATTTGCAATATTTGCTATACAAACATCTTCTGTGTGCTTTTAAGCACATGTATATCTCTTTTCCATGTTGCTCTTAGAAGGATTTCTCATTGCAATTCATATGCCTGTCACTTTTGGGTGTCATTGCCTCCTGCCATGCTAATTAAACCAAAAAGGGGAGAGCAGGAAAATAACCATACAAATAAAAAAATAGAGGCTTGTCATATTTGACAAAGGCACTGAAGTTAAAGCAGAGGTTTTCAATGCTACAACTACTTCCTTGTTTGTTACATTTAGCTAAGGGAAAATACAACTAATGTTGTGGTTTTTAGTGATTAAGTGGTTAATGATTTAATGAACTAAAAAAATCTCATTTGTTGCATCCCTTGGACTCAGAAAAAACCTCAAAGAGCTGATTTTCTGTGTACCTCAGTCCAATATTGCTACCTGCTGGGATATGAACACAATCTCTAAATAAATTGCAAGTGGCCTTGGGCAAATGGAAGAGTTTCGCTTTGATCTTGCTAGAGAGAATGAAGTCAAATGTTCAATCAATCAATCAAATTCATAACTTCTAGCTACAATCGGCCTGACAACAGCCTATTATTTATTTTTAAAATCATATATTTCATTATTGCAAAACACACAGTCTCTCGTGGGGGGAAAAGACTAAATTATTGATAAGCCTTATATGTGACTGAGTTTGTTGTTTTTGACATGCTTGTCACTAACTATTGTCAGGAAGAATTTACTAAGATGTTTAGTCTGAAAAGTTGGCTGGGAATGTGTGTTGTGCCACATTTAAACTGGGTAGAGAAAACTTTAATAGCTTCTTTCTTCTTGAATTCCTAGTTGGTAAAGACAGCTGAAGGCAGACTGGGCTTTCTAGTGTGAAAACAATGCATTGGAACAAGCATCCTTTGTTTTAATTGCTGCAAACCAGATGATTCAGGCTCTGAAATTATCCATGAGATGGGGATATGAAACTTATAATTGATTTGTACATTTCTGGAAATAGCAATTCTCAGTCTGCAGAATACTTATGTAAACAGAAAAGGGAGAACAATTAACCCTATGCCTCAAGAGTCTGTTTTCACTCGTGTTTGTCAAAAGCATCTGAAGAGTGGGTAAGAGAACAGTGTATCAGAGAAGTCTGTAGGGAGACTTACTTCTCATAGTCATCCTATTATACAAAAGCATTTACAGAGATATTATAATGGCTAGTTTTTCCAACCCAACTGGAGTTTGTGAGGAAACTATGTGAACACCTAAATGCTCATGGGGCGCTCAAGTAATGGATAGAGTTTTTGTACAAGCTGTGACCTTTTAATTCCCCTGTTGCTAGTTATGTGACCCTTATGGGTCTTACATGTCTGTAAATAAAATAGTTACTAGCACTCAAGAGATCTATGTCCCTGGATATGTCTGAGACTGCTTATGGCAATACCCGAGCACCATGGGAAAGAAAGAGGTGAAATTCTGGCCCTTTTGAAGTCAATGGATTTTTTTATAATGGACTTTTTAAGGTCATGATTTTGTCCACCTGTGCCTTTAGTCATTACTGGGTAGAGCAAGGGACCAAGGAGAGTGCTATGACCCCAGTCCAGCTAAGAGATCCACCGGCTTGTACCTTTAATGCAACACATGGAAAAATAGCAACTGCTCTAGAGGAACTGAAAAATGGTGAATCTAATTACTATTCAAAATATCCACATATGTATTATATGTATATGCATACATATTCTTGGTGCACTTCTTGTCTGCATCCAAATTGAAGTCATAAGTAAGGATTTAAGCATTTGAGTGATTAGCATGTAAAGCATTCAACACCTTACAAAGATGCTGCATAATGTATCTGTCAATACATAAGAGATACAGCTTCCACTGTACCCTCTCTAAACAATTAATGAAACTACATCTGTCTGAAGTTTTTCCCAAAACAGAAATTCTTATCAACTTTTGCCTTGCAGATTGCCTAAACACAGAATGTTCCTTCTTGCTGATACAACTCTTGAACAGAATTGAGGGAGGCAGATTAGCAACAATGCCCTGGATTTGGTGGTGGGAAAGGCAGGGATGGCTCCTCCAACCCTGCAGCCTAGGTTCAAGCCCATAGCCTTTAGGTCTTATGCTTGTTCTTTGCTGTGCTGTCTTTCCATCATCCTTAATGATGCAGGCCAAAATTATCCCTTCTGATCTGCAACACAAATCTCAGCCATTCCTCAGATCTGCTGCTTATTCTGCACCCATTCTGCAATTAGAAGCTTGGTGCATAAAAATGGTGCAGAATATGCAGAAAACACCCAAATGGCAAATGAGACCTGTTGTTTTATGTACAATTCCTGCACACTGAAATCATAGATTAGTAAGGGCTAATTATTTGAATACATTCCTATTATTCTCTTTTAGCTCTGTAAAATGAAGTCTGTATTTGTAACAGGAAATTTTTTATCAAGTCAGGTTTAAAAAAAAACCAAACCACAAAAACAAACTTCTGAGGTTAAGTTGGGCTACTGAAAGGTAGTACCTGAAGTACATACAGGTACTTAATTTCTTAATTTCAAGTGGGACTTCAGGGTTAAATTCTGATCCATAAGTATAATAAATGTAAAAGTCTGCAGAAATGTCTAAAACTTTAGGATATCACAGAGTCATAGGGCTTGATAGAGAATTCTGAAAGTCATTTTGGTGGGAAGGTTACAAAATCAAAGTGATTGTAAAAAAACTTGCTTTCTTTCTAAATGCTGGTTTTCTCTCTGCAGAATCTAAATAAGACACTTTATTTCATCTTAGCAGAACACTGATCTAATTTTGTTTTGGTTTTGGCATGTCTTGATTCAAAATGAAACATTTCATGCCAATGAAAGAAGAAAAATGTTGCCATAATCCCCAAAATGTTGGTTTAGTCAGATATTGAAATTAAGCATTTTACTACTTCTGACTGTGTGTGTTCCTGAACAATATGTTCCCTGAGCTTTTTAATGGTATTTCAACATCTTATATTGATTTCACAACAGTGGATTATCCCATGGGTTAGGTGTTCTAAGAGGAGGTGGAGGAAAAGTTTGAGAAAAAAGACTGTTTTAACCAAACTTTAGTGATCTGAAAGTTGAATATCTCGCTCAGATCTTCTTGGGTCCCTTGCAAGCCCTGACAATAAGAGGAATTTCCAGGAGCTGGTTTGTCACATAGGACTGAAGCAGTTGAGCATGGGCTACCTTTCTCTATGGAAATGAAGATTGCTATCTCCATCTTTGTTGATGGTAAAGGGATGCAACATTAGTAGATTAGGTTAGAAGTCTTGTACGAAAGGACAAGAAGCAATATATAGAGGAACAGAAGTTTTGGGCTGGATGGAAGAAAAGCCATTTTCACAGCAAGTGTGTTGAAGTACAAGGACAGGAGCTAGGAAATTTCCACCTTTGGAGTAGTTCACTGGGCAAGGCCATGAGCAACCTGCCTGGTTGAAGCTGATGCTGCTGTGAGGAGGAAGCTGGACTAGAGACTTCCAGAAGTCCTGTCTAACCAAAATTATTCTGTCATAAAAGAGCATGGCCTTGTAGTTTTACTCAGCAGACCTAAGCCTTACACTTTGTTTTAGCAGCCAGTGTCCACTGCCAAAATGGGATCCTGCTACTGAGATTGCTGCTTTAATGAGAGGGAATAGATATATCTTAGCATTTAGACCTCTTGTAGGTATAAAACAATCTCTTAAAAAAAAAAACCTTTTTTTTTTCTGAGTGAGGTAATTTGAAGTGTAATTTTATGCCATTAAACTTTAAGCCCATCATTTGGGTGATTTTTTTGGGAGTATATCATGTGACAGCATTGGGTGACTGTTCACTTTGATAGAAAAAGGGAGAGACAACTCCTCTTGCAACTCCCCTTGTGTTGAGTGGGAGATGGCTGAATTACTGAAGCAGAAGCAGCTCTGAGCACAACACCTGGAGTAGCTCCTTGGCTCCTCAAGACATCTCAGTACCACCACAGACTGTCAGGGTCATTCCAGGTCATTTGCTGCATTTTTATGCCTGAGTACCAGGCTGGTGTTGGCCAAGTCTTGAGGTTCTCTTAACTTGGAAGAACACTCTGCATTTTAAAAGCACAAGTGGTCATATCTGGGAACTTTAGGAAAAAAGATCCTTTTAAAAGTAATATTTGTATTTTTGAAATCTTTCTTCATTTCCCACTTTAGCTGCTGTTGTTTCACAGTTTGTCAGAAGCCACACTGCAAAGTCTTCCAGCCTTTCCAGATCCCTTTGTCCAGACAGGCAGCAGTTGCTGTAATGCTGGTCCAAAAAATCTGGTGACTTATTTGTGCAGTGCCAATAGATCTGGTGGCTTTCTGGAACTTCCCTTCCCGGTGCTTGCTTAGCAACTTTGAGCATGAACTTGTACTGTTTATCTGTTTTATGTCACATATGATAGTCCTATTTGCACCTAGGCTTGGGTCCAGACTGCGAATGCCTTTTAAGCCTCACACCAATTCACACTTACTGCAAAGCCTGGAAAATAAAGACCTTCCTGAGCTTTACTCCTGTGGCATCATTACACTATGTAATTATAGACTGTAATGTTATTTTATTATGAAGATTTAGTGAGATGAGCAGTTTGGGACACTTAATGCCTAACGTGCAGTTCAACTTGGCTTTGATTTTTGTTATGAGATTTATTATCACAGGGAATACACATTCCACTTGACACTGCCATGTGTCCATGCAAACTGAGTATGCAGACTTTTTTAAGGCTAGAAAGATTTATTTGTTCTTTTTAATGTCTGGGACTAAATTTTTGCATGGAAGGAACGTGTTCCCTAAATGTACTCTGATCCTTCCAGTTATAAGAATGGGATAGAATAATTTGCTTTATTTCTGTCTTTCTCAACTATCTGAGAAATATTTCAGAGATCTTTCCTGCCCAGGTTTCCACTGTCCTATAAGTTTCCACTGTCCACTATTGTCTATTTTCAGAAGTTCACAGGTATATCAAAATATATGAACAAATATATCTTCTCTCTTAGCACACACACAGGCTCAGATCATTGTGGGAGGGCAGTACCGGTGTTGTGTATTTTGCCAGATGCTTAGCTGCTGTGATAATGAGGGCTATTAAGGAAGCAGAGATATTAGATGCTGCAATCTATGATAGTGGGGGATTGTGCTTGATGACTCAGAAAGGTCTCCTCAGCTGCTGTGTTCCTGTGTTTAAGGGAGGCGGTGTTTGTTACCTGCCAAGCAGCCTCTGACTTACAATCTCAAAGCACTGCAAAGTGTCAACACCAAATTAATTTCTTTGTGCATTGTTTGTTATCTCAGATGGTCCTTTCTGATACCTAGTGGTTGTGAAAGGGTGATAAATTCAGCTCTGAGGTTGTTTTGGTTTCTTGGCTCTAGTGAACATCAGAGAAAATCCTTCCCTTTCACTCAACTGTGCTATTGAGAAGAGCAGGGATATGGCTCAGTTATGTAGCTAAAGCCAGTTAGAAGTGTTTTCAAAGGAAAAATGGCACTTGTAAACTGGATTGTCCTGTAATTTCTCTTAACCAGGTATATTTTGCTGTTAACTGTAATCATGTAATCTCAAGCAAGCCACATACTGTCTTTCTGCCAATTTACCCATTTGGAAATGAAAATGCAGCATGTAATTCTGCTGCTGTAGGTGGATCAGCCACAAGACCTACAGAGCTGATATAATTATCAATTGCTTCTATCTGAATTAAGATACCCTCTGCACCAGCTCACAACAGGAGCAGATGTTGAAAGTTAACTACATATCCCTCTGCAGAGAGGACTGTTAACACAGGTTTGTCACACAGGACAAGATCCTGTTGTTATTACATGAGTCAGAATTTTTTCATGGGCTTCAGTAGCCCCAAAGTTTCAGCCACGACTTTGAGTGTGCTTAGCAAGAGACTGTTTAGGAAGAGCTTTGATAGCACAGTATACCTACTGCTGTTGGGTTTTGGGAATGTTACAATTGGATGTTTTCCTGATGAACTGATACCGGCTGCTGCAGCAGTTTTGGTTTCCTGTTCTGGTCATTTGATACAGTATTTCATGCTCTTGAAAGTTGGAGTTCAAGGAAACCTTTGTGTATCTTACACACTTACCATATTCAAACACTTCTGAAGGAACCTGAAGTGCCATCTGATGTTTGCTTCTGGATTTTGCATATAAGAGACTTCCCATTTGCACACTGGTATCTTAATATACCAAAAAAAGAGTGTCTCCAGCAAGTAGAAAACATATAGATAATCTGATATTGTCTCCAAATGGAAAATGGAAGTAAACAAAACAGGCAATGTAGGTTGCCTCTGTTCCCTTTGTCTGTCTTTAGCTATGTCCTTGCTGTGAAGGTTTTTCTCATCTAAATTCCTCGGGTTCTTGAGATGCTGCTCATCTGCATCTTGTGCTTCATCAACATGTAATCATAGGCAATTATCTGTTTACTCAAAAACATAATTATTGTTGCATTTAATGATCACCCCTACAATGAACTAGGGAAACAGCTTTATCCCTGAAGAGAAGCTTATTCATTCCAGATGTGTAGCTGCAATTGCATTCTCTGACTTAACAAAGGGACACATGGGCTGGAAGAAAGGATCACATGCCAGGTTTGGGTGGCAGCTGATCCAGGCTAGCATACAGCAGTGGGTGCTTCAGAGCGTGTGGGTTCCCAGCACAGGTCCAGCCATCTCTGCCTATGACAGCAGCACTGGGAGCCACAGGCACAAGTCCAAGTGGTATGGAATGCACTGGGCTCCTGTAGTAGCTCGGGAGTCTACCTCCTCAAAGCATTGCCTGATCCAGCACTGACCCTTGTTCTGGTTTTGGATGCACACATGAATTCAGGTGTGATATCCCACTCTGGTCCATGTAGCTCTGCAGGAAACCTGACTGTAACATTATTTATTCTGGTGTGTTTCCCACTGACAAGCAGAAGACCATGGAATTTGCTTTGCTGTGGTATTGCTTGCATCTGTCCTGCTCCCAGGAAGAGCAGCATCTGAGTGCAGCACTGCTCATCAATGCCTGTCCTGATCCTGGCACTCAGCTTATTGTCTATCCACCAATTTTAAATGCACTGTATTGATGGGGGCATGATATCACTGGGACAGGGGAAAAGATTTGAACTTCGTGCTTGACTTTCCTAGAGTGACACTGACAACAAATGATGGCAAATTTTCGTTGGTTTTATTGTGTTATTTTAGTCTAACTTCTTAAATCATAAAGTGCTTATGTTCCCATTTTTATCCTCATGGTAGCACAAACTGCATCTCATCTTCTGGATATAAGACATGGTTATCTATAAATGCATGGAAGAGAGTGGATTATGCAAATATGCTTATTACTCTGTTATGGTGCTGGTAGTGGTTGGCTTATGTTTTTTTTTTTTAAATCTGAGCTCATTAACACTTGAGGCAATGTGCTTTTTTTTTTTTACCCTGCAATCTCAAGACAAAAATCATAGAAGGGAAAAAAAAAAGAAAAAATAAATAAATTGTTGCTACCTCTGGTTTTTTGGGGCTGAGACAAAAAAAGAGATGCTGCAAATTGTTGACCAAGCCCTCCCTTAAATCCCCTCATTTCCCTCCTGTATTAGTCCTTGTTTTCTCACTCGTGAGCTAAAAGTATCAATCAGGAGCAAATGTACAATGTTTTTGTAGTTGTTTCCATAGAAATTAGGCAGTTCTTCTGCTACACCTTAATTACTTCTGTTGCAGATCATGTCATAAGTCATTCTGACAAAAAGGCCAGGGAACCTTAATATTTTTGTTTACAGTATGTTAAACAGATGTTTTTTTCAGTGTAGAGATAAGACTACATTAAATATGATTTTATAAATAGAGGCTCTCACAGCTCAGCTCCTCTCGGGACTGCTCTGATTTGCTCGTTGGATGATTATAATAGGTTTTTAATTACACCTGTGAGCCAAGGTGTATATCAGAACTAAATTACAAAGCACCTTATAGTCAAGATTTTTCCAGTGTACAATGAGCTGAAAAAGGCTTTTTGTCCATAAGGACAAAGAAATTATTTTTCACATTATTAAAATTACAGAAGCTTTCTGGGCAAACATAGTGATAACACAGAGATTAAGACAGACAAACTTTTTATTTGTTTATTTTTGTATTATTCATTTATTTTGGAAGGTGCTTAGCAATTTCTCCCAAGCAAGCTTAACTCCTTGTGAGCAGATGTCTGAGCCTCTGGTGTTTTTCATACTTGGTGAAGCTTAGAGCAGGTTACGTTGTCTTGTGAGTTCTTTTTTTTCTAAGATTTTTTCATGAGAATGAAGAAGGGCAATCATACCATTAAAAAGAAAAAAAAAAAAAAAGGCAGACACAAACAGAAAAATCCATCCAAACCTAAAAAAATTGTGTTTAAAAGAATGAAGACAAGTGATTTTCATCCTTGAAGGAAAAATAATTAAATTAATTCAATCTTTTCTGAGTCATTTGCAGCTGTCCCCTAGTTTAAGAGGTACCTCTATCTACCATGAAGAGCTGGACAACTTGAATCATAAAAAAGTGGCTATTTTGCTTATAATGGATGCTCACTGAAGTAACAGGAGGCAAATAATTCCATATAAAGACATGACTGGGGTAATATTCAAAACAGACTTGCATAGTACAGGCTCTTAAATACGTTATTTCAAATGTAAATGTTAGACTGATCCAAGGCCTGCTGAGGCCTGTGGAAATAGGCCCTGTTTAAAAGTTTTGTTTTAATTTTGATTAGAACAAACATCTGCAGAATTTATCTGAAACATGGGGTAAAGTTCTTGAAGCCACTAGTGTGAATTAGGCTTCCAGCAGCAGAAGGTTATTGAAATGTCTTTGCACATTTTAATTGTGTTAAGATGCTTTTTTTCCCAGAGTCATTGGGTATTTCTGTCCATAGAAGTGCACGATGGTTTGCTGTTGCCTTTGGGAACATCAAAACACCTGAGAAAGCCGTAAGGGACACACTTTGTAGGACTGACATTTACTCCCAAAGAGTATAGAAGAAGGGGGATGGATAGGCTTGGAGACCCAGCTATTTAGATCTTAACCCCGCAAAATACAGGTTTCAGCTCACCTGTAACCTGATTTCAGGCAATGGTAGTGCTGGATTCCAGAACTTCATCAGGAAAGTCTAAGGAGGACCCATAAACATTGTCTTAGGGACATCCAGGCACGTTAATTGAAAAAAAAGCCCTGTCTGCACTGAAGGATTTGCTTGGATGATTATAAGCTTCCTATTGTGTTTTGGTTTTTTAAATTGTTTTCAGCGTTTTCCCAGTATCAAAGAGGATCAGTGAAGCCATCATTGAGCTCCCATGCTTGTTTTCCTCTATCCAGCAATATTTCCAGGTGGCCTAGCTTGCAAGGACACTGCTGGTAATGGGAAGGACTAAAGCTGCTGTACCTGGGACCCCAGCTGCTTTGACTTGTGCCTTTGGAGGGGACTGGGGTGACAGTGTGAAATGTAACAGCTAACATGTCTTGACTCCTGGATTACTGTTAAGAAGAGTTATTTCCTGTGCAAGTGAAATGCTCTGTCTTTCAAAAGAAAGTCTTTGACTTACTGGTAGCTTTAGTGAACTGGCTACAATACATAATTATCTAGTTTTATGCTTCTCCACAGCTGATTGCCCCTTCGGTAGCTCAGCACTGTCTAGTGAGGAGAACAACAAATCTCTCTTTCCCCACATGTTTTCAGAAGGGGAGGATTTGTTTCTTTATAAAATGTTGGGAAAATAAGAACTATTCTACAAAGAAAGAAGGGTTAGTGTTAAACAAAGGAATGTTCACCTATAGAAACCATAGTTGGAAAGCCATGAAGTTCAAGGACTTTACTTTAGTCAGACATGGGAAGGAAAAAAAAATTAAAAAGAAAAGCAGATTGCTGTGTTCATCCTGCTTTGGTGAACTTACTTACAGGGCAGACTTACCCATTGAGTTTACTGCCCATGATTGTGGACACACACAAAGAGGGCAGTAGCTGTATTCTTGCCTCTGATACCTTTCACAGAGTGAACTTGCCATGTTTACAAAGGTATTACTTAATGACCCATAGATGAATGGACCGTTTGAGATAAGCCATATTTGAAGCAACCTATAGACATGTTGTTCATGTACTTCTATTTTTCTGAGAGGAATTAGAAGGGAATAAGCTGAATATTGAAAGGCATTGATGGAAAAGTAACACAAAAGCAAGGGGTAGGAGGAGAGGCAGGGCATAAGAGGACAGGAAGAGATGAGTAGGTGGGAAGATGGAAGAAATGGAAACAAAAAGGGGAAGATGGGTAGTCAGGCACTAAGTGATTGGTACTAGGATGTGCTTCCGGAAGAAACTTCATTAGCTGTTCTGCTCCAATTATGCAGAAAGCAGCTGACTGGACCCTAGTTTCAGATACTGATTTCACCCAACACAGGTTTGAACAAAGAATTTTTCACTTTCATAGAGAAAAACGGTATGTGATCCAACTGGGCTCTAATTTGACAATGAATGGTGGTGTTGTCCATTGTCGTGGCTCTGGTTCAAATGAAATTCAGAGTGTTCACTTATCTGAGGTATCATAGTGCCATACTGAAGCTCCTTTTAGTATCAGGTCAGAGACTGGCAAAAAGAGCTGATAACTCCGCTTCCAGGTAAGCATCTCCACTGGAAACACTAAAGTATTGGCCAAATCCTGTTTATAGATGGCAAACTAGAGCTGGAATAGCTGAAAATGTCAGTCTCATTGTGTTATGAAGTAATACTTATTATAGGACCATGAATACAGTATGCAGAAGGCCAGATCTGTAACATATGAATTTTCAATACATGATTTCTGTTCCATTAAAACAAATAATCCTTTATCACTTGTGTGTCTACCATTTCTTGCCAGATGTTGACAGCTGGGACTCTTCCCAGGTGTTCTCCCCATTGCTCTGCTAACTTTGGCCACTATGGGATGATTTGCATAGCCCCTCCTAAGTGAACAGAGCAGGACTGCAGGTTTCTAACCTTTTTTATTATTATTTTTACAGAGGAAGCATCAGTGCATAAACTGAATAACTCCCCTGATGTTGCTATCTTGAAACATACTGGGTCACATGTTTATTTGAGCTAGTTTTCTTTCAGAAATCAAATTACCTGTGATCACCAAACCATCCATTTCTTATCATTTGAGACCAGAAAGGTTGATTCATAAAAATGAAGGCACAACTATGTTCAAGAAGCTGGCCATGTCCTCTGCTTCTCCTGCCTTTCTGTGGTGTTTGAGCCCCTGTTGCCACATGCTTTATAGGCCTCCAAATGACAAGTGAGTGTGCTTGCAGGAAACAGAGATGTACAGCAGGGATGTGGCAACTGTAGTACACAGCATTATAACAAGCAGCTCTCCAGTTACTGTCAACCTTGACAAGTATCCTATTGAAATGCAAATGCCTCCTTCTTGCACCGAATGCAGCAAATGGTTCAGCCAGAGTCCATTCCTCTGGCTTTAATGAGAAAGAGGGGAAAGGATGCACTTCTGATGATACATAATCATCTCAGGTTGCCTGTGCCTTGGGGCAGGGCCACATCATGCAGGTGCTTTGCACATTATTCTGTTACAAAATTTAATATTTGGCCTATCCTATCGACAGCCCAGCCAGGAAGATGTAAGGGTATCTGAGTCTAGGATTTGTCCCCTTGTTTTTTGACTTTGTGGCAGTAAGTGGTATATGACCTCAATCTTGACAAAAGATGAAATTTTATAAGCTGTTACCTACAGGTGGAAGATGTTAATAAGTATTTCTGGCATTCTAATATCCATCCACTTAAGCATTATTAATAAAATCTCCCTTCTTCCTTTAATCACTGGAGCTAGACATTTCTGAGCTTTGCCATTTTTGAAAAGAAATAAACATGCAACAAATCACACATGACTAATTTTGTTAAATTCTACAGGAAAGCAAATGTGAAGTCAAGTCTCTAGAGGTCGAGTCTTTGGCAAGAAGAATTTATAAGTGGAGTACGTATCTATTTGTTCTCTGATTATTTGCTCTGCTGACAGTAGATGAAGAAAAGATGAAGCAGAAGATTTGTGCTAATTTAGAAAAATGTTTGAAAACATTGGCCTTGCAAATCCAAATATATTAGCTAAATGTTATTGAATAATAATGAGAATAGGCGTGTATTGACTGAAGGACTTCGGAACTATGGAAAATTAATTTGTATTTATTTAACCCTGCCTTTCAATGGATCTTTGTTCATGCTTCTGCCGCTTGGATTTCCTTGCAAGAGCTGATCTCTTTTTATAGCACTTCTTTATTTTAGTAACCAACCTAAGTGCCTCAGCTCCCTCACAAAGCTTCAACAAGAAACGAAGTAAATATGCAAAGCAAAGGCTTGCTTCTCAGAGGTGCTATTGTTTGTACAATGGTAAAGCATTGGCATCTCTGCTGAAGTCTGGGCCACCTCTTGCTGGACGTGCACTAACCCCAAATCTTCTCAGACAAATGGCTGCAAGAAAAGAAGTCTGTTATCTCTGACTTGCAAGCAGTGAGCTGAAGTGGGGAGCAAGCAGGAAACCTGTCTAAGTCTCTAGTAGCTGTGATCTGGGCTTCCCCAAGTCACAACCCCTTACCCTGAACACACTTTCCTCCTCTCATTCTATATGGAGCTCTCAACCTGATGCCTTTTTCTTACAAAAAGAAAAATGTTTCATCAGATTAAAATGATGAAGGAAGTGAGTCATAGGGAAGGAGATCTGAGGACTTACAAGTAAAGGGTAGCTATTGAAAGTAAAAAGCAAGATCTTGCTCATCTTTACTGCAAAGGTGACCTCCTTGTCCAGCCCATACCCACAGAACACCATGCAGGAGGTGAGTCAACTGCATCATCTTCCTCACTCTTCCGGCACCCTGGGTGTCTTCCTGGTGTTTATGCAGCCACGAAGTACTCTTGGAGATGTCAGTGAAAATGTTTCCCAGGTGCTGTACAGTTGAAAGCCAGAAATAAGGCAGCATTTGTCAAAATGAACTGAGAAGGCAGAATGTCATGTTCCTTTTCTTTTTGGGCATGGAAATGTTAAAGGTTCAAGCTTTGCTGAGGACAAGTTAAATGAAGTCCTCAGCATGTTCATAATGGTTGCACCATTGCCCACACGTACATGTGTTATCTGTAGCAACTCAATACTCTGCCAATGGCCTTGGGAAGTGTGAGAATGAAACAGACTCTTTTTAATCTCATTTATTTCCCCAGGCCATCTGGATTTAGTAAACACTCGAGTCATCTGACAGGACAAAGTTGAACCTCAGCACTAACAGGTTCATATATGCATTGAGAGCCAGGACTGCCTGCACTCCAAGTGCTGGCTCCAACATTGGCTTGCTCTGAAGCCTTAATAGTTATTCTGCAGTTTATGCATCTTAAAGTAGAGCTAGCTATGACTTACTGTCTCATGGGGTGTTGTGAATGATTATTGCTTATTTCTGAGAGTGGACAGCACTACTGAAAAAAAGGTAGTGGTCTTATTTGAAGCTCATTAAAATCTTAGAAATTTGGCTTCTGCAAAGTCATCCTCAGGAATTACCCATTGAAGTTGCTTTATACCTTCTTGTGTAAGCATGGCAGAGCTGAGCCTTTAAAATGGTTTTCAAATGAATCTGCTCTCAACGTGGTCAGGAGAATCTTACAACTGGCTTCAGAAGCGTGGGATGTGGTCCAAAGTAAAAGAATCAGTGCTCTGGGAGTTTGAATGAAATCTAGTAACTAATAAATGAAAAGTACTTTTGTTTATCCATGTTGGCAAGAAGCCTGTCCATAGTGGGAACACCAGTGCCCAAGTATTTTCTTTATCCATTTGGATTTATACAACATTAAAATGGGAGTCTGGCCAAAGCATGAGATGCCCCTGCCACAAAAAGCAAAGACTACATAGGAGCTTAGCTTCGAGAGACATTTCTGAAATCCATGCAAAACACAGCTCTTAACTTGATGAAATCCCCCTCTTTTCAGTGGCATATAACTCTGGTTCTGTGTGTGCTGTCCCTGCTTGCTTCTATCCAGCACAGATATCCATTAAAGATACTGCTATGTTGCTGACTCGGTGCAACACTGAGTATGTTGGATGTATTTGGATACAAATTGTACCAAATGTGAGTTAGAGGCCTGGATGTTTTACGCTGTCTTAGTCCTTAAAGACCCTGCACTGGGAGGACTCTCATTTGGTTTAGTCAGCATAGTTCTTTTACTGCCCTGAAGTAGCAGTACCAAATGTCCAAGCCACCAGCATGTGCATGACTGTACTGGTGTCAGGTAGGGGATGAGTAAACTCTAAGTCTTGTTTCTGGGGTTTCAAAGGAAAGGCTTCAACCTTGATTTATTTTGATGGGATGGTAGCAGAAGGAAGGTTAAAGTGCTGTTATTCCAGTATTGCCAAGGAATTCAATGCTTACCCTGATTTGTAGCCCTACTGTGAATCTTGTGTAGTTTTATTGAAATTTGTGCTGGCAGTGTGTGTCTGTGAGAGAGGGGTATTCCTCTTTGTTGTTCCTGATCTAGAAAACTAAGGATGCAAATATTATAGTTAGGTTTCATAATGTATCATTTAACATCAGGCAGTGGAGCAAGAAAGAGCTGTTAGATGGGATGCCTTTTCCTGAGCTTTGCACTCAAGTTACTAGGTAAATTGGTAAAATTTTATTTAATTATTATATGGATATAAAGCTATTGGAGGGAATTTTGAGGAATCATTCCACTGAGTCACATCTTTAATATTTGCTAAATTTTTGTGTGATCATCTTTATTTTATTATGAAACACTCTTCAGCTAAAACCTGTGTAAGACAATTTATTCAAGTCAGGTGTATAGTAATAGATGATACAGCATAACAGTGTGACAGTACAACAATCTCTATCTGTAACTTCATGGAGGGGCTGTTTAAATCACAGAACAAATGCTCCCACTTATCATAAGACATCGTGGTTGGCTAGTTCATATCTTCCACTGGATTGGGATTGTGTGGCTTCATCCAAGCTGGCAAATCTGAACTCCTGTTTGACACCACCTCAGTCTGAGGTTGAGACATTTGAATTTCACCCATATGCAAAGTGGATGGAAAGTGTCAGGGGAAGAGGCTTTTAGCTAGTTATAGCTTTATACTGTTCTTGGTATGATGCCTCCTGATGGGAAGCAGTCTAATAAAGCTTCCATTTTCAAGTTGAGATAAAAGCATTACCTATCCAATAGATCTGTGTGTAGGCACTAATGCCTCTCTGCTTTGTTTTCACATATTATATGTACAACTGGCATTAATTGTTGCATTTTTCTTATGTTTTTCCAGTATGTTTTTAATCTCTGCAGGCTGTATTGATTTTTTTCCTGTGTTGCTTCTGCACTTGCCACCAGGACCTCCTTGTAGATAAGGTGTTTCAATTCAGTGTGTGATATTTCTTGGGAAAACACTCTAAAACACTTTTTAAAAAAATGTGTTTTTTTCTTCTCTCCCCCCTTTTGCGAGGTATTAAAAGAAAGATGCTGGAAAAGAATTCAGAGCACAAAGCAGAGACTCGCAATGCCCTTTCTCTTTCAGCAAAGTCTTTTATTCTGCTGTGAGGAATGAAATGCTTCTGTTACAGCAAACACAGACTTGTGTTTTACAGCAAAAGCTGTTTAAAAGGTTATACACAAACCGTACACAGGGTTGAGCTTAGTAGTGAGAGTGTTTCTATTGCTAATATTGAGAAGAAGAGACCACTTATTCTGAAGTCACAGTTGTTATGGAAGGACCTGTCTTTTTAGTTCTTCTGTCATCTCTCTAATTCGGAACTGAGGGGATTCTGTCTGGAGAGCAAAGAGTTAAAATGAACTGTTAGCCTGCCATAGAATTAGTCTTGGAGGTTAAGAAGGGGGTGTTCTTGGCCATTCCTCTTGCATGATGGATGATAATGGGCAATAACAAAGTTTGACATGGGGTGGGCAAATCCTGTGACCGGAGATAGATAAATCACGGTATTTTCTAGGTTGACAAGGCTTATAATGCATTCCTTTAAAAAATAAATATTGTAATTTATTATCTCAGCATGTACAAACACCAGACATGAAACAGTCTGAATATGCTGGGGAGATAGACTCTGCTACTATCTCCAGGCAGAGATGACTTGCAGTATATTGTGATCACCAATATTGTACAGATGTGATTTATGGCTGTGTCAGTCACCTCCCACCATTCCACTATGCCAAGCAATCTGAGTGATTCTGCCAGAAGGCAGCTTGTCTCCTTGGCATTCTACCTATCAACTGACAGTCTCCACCTCACCTCCATAACCATAAACTCAGCTTTTTTGATGATCTTAAAGGTCTTTTCCAACCTAAACAATTCTGTGAGTTTATGATGACAATTAACATTGGCACAGCAACCTCCTACCTTTCAGCACATCTAAATTTGTGCCATAAACTCTAACCCCAAACCAACCCTGATCATGCAGATCAGACAGAAGGGCAGAGGTGTTGCTGTCCCCCAACCCTGGCTTTGACTGGCAGCCCTGGTCTGGGGAAATGGGAGCCACAGTTCTTCAGTGACAGATCCTGGTAAACCCAATGCTGTCAAGCCCTCTTCAGTTACTTGGAAATGGAGTGCTTTCACTTAGCTTGGGAGGCAGGACCTTTTGCTCCCTTATGCACTCCATTGGCCACACTGGACACAGTGTTGCTGCCCTCTCTCTTTTCCCATTGTGGACTGCACCTGCCTTCTGCCCTGCCTGCTGCTGGGAGAGTATCCTGCTTGTTCCTGGATGCACCATAAATATGCTAACCCACATTTAGCAGTCAGCAAACGGCACTCAGAGTATCATGCTGGGCACTTCCCACAGTCTGTGTGTATGATGTGCAAGCTGGCAACGTTGTTGGTCTCAGCCCCACATCATTACCTGGGCCCTTCCATTCCTCTGCTGCTCATTAGGTACCTTTCTCTATCACAGCAATGTCCACTTACGCACCTTCAAAAGTGTCAGGGACCCTCCCAGCTGATGCTGCTTGGATGATGAGACACATACAAAACCCATGCACACCAGAGATGATTTTGGCAGACTGCTAGCTGTTAATTCAGCCCCAGTTTGATGCAGCTCTTGGGAACGGGGCACAGGGAAACACAAGCTCCTCTTGTTACCAGGTGCACTATGGACTCAAACCCGTTTCTCTCCTCATCTTCCTTTCTTTAGGGTGGGTTTGGCTGCTTACAGACCCCCCACAATGAGTGGTGAGGGTGATTGCACTGCATCCCTCATTATTCCCAGTACTTAGGTGGTGAGATCTTTGATCTGGCTCAGATCTTGCAGCAAGCTGGAATAGAAGCAACTCCCCTTCAAAGCTCAGGGTTCAAAACCAGGCCAGTATCGCCCATAACACTTTATTGCCTGGGAAGCCCTATCTCAGCTCTGTCCCATGTACCATCAGTCTGGAATGCTCCAGCACCCAGCCTCCCCTGAGCAGGGAGAGGAGGAGATGAACTTCCCACTGAACATCAGGACAAGGGAAAGAGCAGCAGCCTGATCATCTCCCAGCACGCACAGTGAAAGAAAATGCCATGAGTAGGTCAAAGAGTCTAGACTCTGTTGTCACAGGCTGTACCTCAGGCAAAACACAGCTGAAGGAAAAATCAGAAACCTTCCAAACCAGTTAACTTGGATCTTAAGCAGGGTGAGCAATTCTACAGCAGAACTATCCATTTCCATCTGATGTTCCTAAATACAGCAATGATCAATTTAAAAAAGAATTTAATATTAAAAATTCAGCCACCTAAATCAGAAATAAGCCCTGATTCAACACAGATGTACAAAAAAATGTTTTGAATTTTAGGTCTACACCCCAGCCCCAGAGAGCTAAACACTGAATAGTCACTGCTCTGAAATGCATGCTGTCTATTGGAAAGTTCTGCAAAAGGTGAAATGTGCTGCGGTTTGTTTTCCTTCCAGACTGATCTAACTAACTGTTCAAACTTTCAAAGAAACTGTGTAGGAGTCTGACATTTAAAAGAAAGAGGGGGGGGAGGTACGTGAGGAAGTTGAATCTTCCCAGTGAAGATTTTTTTTGTTCTCCACCCTTCCCTGAAGGAGAGCTCATCTTGAGCACCATTCAGCTTGCATTTGCTCCTGGTGGGCAGAATATCTCTCGGTGTGTTTCCCAGTGGTGCAAAAGAGAAGCGTATGTAGATGGGTGTGCTGATGTCAGGTTTGCTTTGCTAGTTAGTTCGGTGGGAGGAAATCATTCAAGAGATCAGATCTACCTGCATCATGAGGTACCACAGTAAACAATAAGAAATACTTGCAAAGATTTTTATGGGCCATGGGAGATTTAAAGCTGGAAAATACTGAGTGTGCTACAGACTAGTCATCTGCCCAGGAGCCAGACAAATCTCTACTCTCCTTAATCATTGTAACCAAGAATTTACCAGATTAAACTGGGGTTTATTTTCAGTGTTTTGTTCCCCCTCTGTGGTAGGCAGAATTTCCATTCATGCATAGAGGTGTAATAGAATCATATATAATATATACTGCTCCAATACATGCAAGTATTGTCCCTTGTCCCTATACATTTATATGTTTCTTTTATATTTTGTGATATATTGTGGATACAAATCAGCTGTTTGAAAGAGCAACAAAATTTTTTCTACATCTTACATCGAAGCCACAAAGAAATGCCCTTGCTGCATTTTTACCTTGATATGAGCTTTCTGAAATACAGCACAAGTCAGGACAAAACCTATCTTTTCCTTGGAAAACCATCACCGCCGATACAGATTCTTAGAGAAGGGGTTTTTCCCTCTACCATACTGACAGACACACTCACGTAAATGATCTGGACTTCAGTAAAAACTCCCAAGGTCTCAAGGTTTGACAAAAGAATGGCAAAATTCCCTGTAATCCTGCCAAGCAGGTATCCATGGGTTATTCTGTTCGGCTTTGCTCTCAGGGCCCTTGCAGATGCTGCGGGTCCATGCTGAGTGCCAGAATGATGCTGCTACGATAAGGAAGAATTTATCTCTCAGAAGTTGAAATAAACACCTTGTTCAGGCTGAATGTGGTGGACGTTACTTAGTCTTATGGTAGTGCTGTTGAAATAACCTACTAGGTTAAGTTGTCTCCCTTGCCAGTGTCAGATGTGGGCAGTTGTCCTGTGAAACGTTATTCATGCAGATTGTTCTTACTTATGTGATGCTTCCCACTGAAGTAAAAACAAACTCCGATGCTATTCCTTCCTCTGAGCTTTCCTCTACATCCTGTCTCTTTTGTTTCTAACAGAGGCTAGGAATGCAGGCTGTTTGGGATCGGGGTGTGGGGGGGTGGCGTTCAGCACTAAGATTTAAACTGTAAACAGTGCCATACCGGTGTGACGAGAGACAATGATTATCAAGTAGATATTAAAAAAAAATTATGTCCTGTGATTTCAGTAGAAAATGTGCTTCTAAAAGAGTATTAATTGATATAAGTATCTGCAGAACTATTTTTTTTTTACTAAGTCAATATAGTAGAATTATTGGACAAATTCAAATCAAAATCTCTCTTCTACAAGTATTTTTGATTCTAACCTTTTGCTTTCATGCAAGAAACCTGTGAATCTCCTGATTTCTTTTTCCTTTTTTTTGTAGTAAGATGAGCTGAGAACACTTAAACAAAATTTTTAAAGAAACTTAATTTACATGAAGTAAAAGAAAATATGTTGTGTTAAAAAGACAGTAACAGGATCTCTTTTCATTCCTTTTTGATGAGGTTGTCTCTTGGAAATTTTAAGGATATATTTTATTAAAATTATTTCAGTACTTACATATTACATATTCTGGTTGCATTTTAAAATATTTCCTATTATCTTAGTGGCATATTTTCTGTTCTCATGACAGTCTTTCACTGCTGCATGTTTTTAATGTTAGGGTTTCTTACATCTGGTTTATAGCTTAAAAAAAAAAAAAAAAAAAAGTGTGAACTGATTTGCACCAAATTCCCTTATAACAGCAAGAATTTATAGTAAAAAGGGATTGTGAAAGTGAGGGGGAAGTAGGAAAGAATTAAAAATAATGGCAGAATAATTCTTGTAATCACTCAGGATAGGATAAGCATGAAATGCAGCTATAATATGAATGATAATCTAAAGGGGGAAGTAACGGCTGAAAGACTGAAAGAATTTCAATTAAAATATACTAAGCTTAACTGATTGTGCAGATAAAGCACACCGATACAGCAATGATGGACACTACATAAATGCCAGTGCAGATTCCCGAGGCACAGCAAGCAGTTTAATTAAAAAGGAATTTCAATACAATTATTGTTTTAGCCTGACAAACAACTACGACAGAAAGTCATATTTCATCGTACGAGCTCCCAACGCAAGAAGCATTTCATTGTAGGGTATTTATGAACCCTGTTTTGTTTCAGACCTCATAATGGACAGTTGAAACACCCAGCCTTGTATCGGTCCTTTGTTCTGGAATTTTATCTAAAGCTATAATTGCGGGGAAGGCAGTTCCATCCGACAGAAGACCCCCCCTTTGGCGCGAGGCTGAGCGTGTTTCGGTGCTTCGGTTATGTTTCAGTGCCCTCTCGTGGCTCACACGCCGTGGGGACACAGGGGACAAGCAGCCCCATGTGGGGAGACTGCTACCCAAGGATACCCCCATGCAGCACTCCCCTCTCATCCCACATTGCACTTTCACGCTTTTGGCAGGGCCGGTCGCATCAGCACTCTACAGCAACCCCAGGTGGTCATTGCCACCATCCCCATGGGACCACACAGGCTGGCAGGGGACAGCCATCATGCCATGTGGGTCCCTGTGGCCTGGTTTGCACCTCAGGGATGCTGGGCCATCCACACTGGAAGGGATAAGCCTTGCCATCATCTGCCCCAGGAGGAAGCACGGACTGTCATCGAGGTCTGTGGGGGATGCTTGCTGTTGACCCCATTTCTGGACCACGACTGGTCTGTCCGGTCTCTCAGTGTGCAATGACTCACGCTCTTGTGATGTATCATGGCATCAAAAGATCCTGCAACCAGCGGTACCTACCTGCGTGGGGTTTCTGTAACAGTCAGGGGTTATGGACTGTATGATGGCCACTTCAATACTTAGTTGTGCATTTCAGAGTTCCCCTGTGATCTATACATACATGCCATTTTATAGATCCTTTCTGTCTGTTTTGTCTCTTCTAATTTTTTTTTCAATTGTTTCTTCTCTCTTCACCTTCCTTTCCTCCCAAACCAAGTAGTACCTCTCCCAAACTGCAGTGCTTAGAGCTAGTGTGAGGGGCTGCAGGCTGAGGAACAGGCAGGTTACAGGCAGCTGCCCAGGGAGCATTCCACACACATCACTGTCTACAACTTTTTTTCAGAAATTAAGTTTCTTGTTCCCTCCTAGTCTCAAAACCTGCTGCCAGTCACACTGATTTGTTCCAAACCATGTGGTACATGTGCTCTGATACAGAAAACCCTATCTAATTCTCAATCGAAGTCACTTATCTAAGACTGCTTGGGAGTCAAGCTGTGACCATTACATTCAGATCACTTATGACACAAACTAGATTTAAACACATATCTCAAGAAGCATAAACCTCTGTCTTCTGACTTCACTACAGTTTTAGCTGATGGTAAAAGTCAAAACCACCACCATAATTACCCATCTATTTCTCATTGTGTTTTCTGTAGTGCCCATCACTGTAAATCCTAGGTTATGACGCTTGAAAGTTAAATAAATGATGTGAAACTTAGATCTTTTTTTTCAGTTAGGCATTTTTTACAGCATAAGAACTGAGGGCTGGCTGTAAGTCTTGTCTGTGCACCGTGTCTTTTATTGCTTCCTTGCTTGTACGGTGCAGCTTGGGAATTTTAAGACAGAGGAGAGTGTATAAATTGCTCAGCTCTGTACTGTAGGTGAAACCAATCCCTGTTGTAATGCTGTTGAAGGTATGAGAGCTGTAAATGAGAAGGATTTTTCCTCAATGTTTAGCATAACTATTTCACTGAGCGGTGTGCTGCCCAGCCCCTGAAGCCTTGCACTGAGAGAGACAGGAGGTGGAGAACACTTGCTGGTTTTCAGAAAAATTGAACTGAGCAAGAGTTGTCTTTCCTTCTTCTATTTTTCATGTCTCTGTGAGACTTTCCATTTTGAGGTACACAGCAAATCAAAACCAGATCAGGTCTGGGTAGAGTTTTTCCACTGTTAGTGATATCCTCCAAACCTGTGGGAAAGATGGTGGTGTATTACTGGTTTTACCTTATGCTGATACTGAACTGATGTTCCTGGTAAGGGGAGATTTGTTATAAACGTTTTTTTGCAAAGAGGTGGCGGAGAGATACTGGGACTCTCTGTGCACGTGCTGGTTCTTACTGGTTAGAGATTATAAAGTGTTGGTTGGAACTGAGGCAGGGTTAGAGGCATCCTTGGGTGGTACCCTGACAGCAGCAGTGACTTTCAGGTAGCTGCCACTTCTGCCTACTTTTTCTCATGAGGTAACTGAGGGAGAGGTCCCCACTCCGGAGCTAGTGTCCTGCACCTGCCTCTGCTCTCCTGTGATTCTCAGTGAGAAGGTTCAAATGACTCCACATAAGCATGTGCCAGGCTCACTACTTACACTGCTAGTAATCACCTGTGGAAAGGGATCATCTTCTTTCTTCTCTGTGTTTGTGTTGGGATTATGCGGGCTCATCATGGGCCAGGTTTTCGCTCAGAGGGAGTCAGTGGAGTTTCCACCCCAGGATGTAGGAATCCAGCTTTTGGGTTATGGTCATGAACAAAGACCTGCTAGCACCTTCACTATGTTCCTGTCTGTCAGAAGTACAAAACTGCATGACCAGTTTGCTCCTGGAGACAGACCCTCAAGGGAGCTGCTGGTGAATTTAGAGGCCACAGCAGACATGCAGACTGGGTTAGGAGTTAGGGCCTGGCAGCACCAGTTCTGTCACAGAAAGAGCTCCTGAGCAGAACTGGTGAAGGTGTCAAACAGGCTTAAGGACAATTGTCAAGGTCCAAAGCTTAAAGGTCTGGCCTGGTGCAGGTGAGAAGAGAGGAATCAGTACTGTCAGCCCTTCTGTTTTCACAGCCCCTGAGCTTTGGGAACCATGTTAAAAAGAAATTTATTTGGTCTTTGAAGAGGGCAGAGAGGAGCAGATGAGGCCAGAGAAGCAGGCAAAACTGTTAATGGGATCATCCAACAAGCCTGGCCAGGCAGCTCTGCTGCATCCATTAATAATAATGCTGTGCACACACAGCCCTCAGTCCTGTAATTTGTGAATTATAAACCAGGGGGAGATACCCTTTCATATACTAGGATACCTTCTTTTCAGATCTCAATATTTCAAATACCTCTAGTATTGAGTCTGAAGTGGATGTGGCTGGAGAGAGGAGTTACTCCTCTGCTTTGTGAATAAAATCCCAAAGGACCAAGGACTAAGAGATGCTGAGCACCCATTTCAATAGGTCTACCCAGTGCAGACCAGACAAACTCGCAGGTCATGCCACTCAAATGTCAAGCATGTGCTCAGTGATGGGAAGAGTGGAGGGACTTTGTGGCCACAGCCTGTTTCTGTGTCTGTGAGTTGAAGTGCAGATGCACTGTTGCTCTACCAGTCCCCTGCAGCTCCCTTCACTCAGATCAAGCTAGTGATAGAGAATTTCTTTATTTGCCCAGATTGGAGTGAAGTCTGTGTTGCCATGACCTTGCTTTTCTGTGACTCCTATTCTAGTGAGCCCTATCTTGCTGCTTACTGACATTTCCTTGAATGCAACTGTTATTTACACAACGAGAGGTGAATGCTCAGAAATGTTTTTGGAAGCCAGCAGCAAAGGCCAGGTTAATGGTTACTTGTGTGCTAACACAGACTCTGACCCACACAGTGCAGCCAGGGCGGTGGAGACTGTTGCTATCATCTGCTCACGCAGTGCAGGATGGCACAACACAGACTACCCAGAGCAATGCTGTCTCCTCACTTTGCCTCATCTCTCATTAGCAGCAGCCTCTACAGCAAGAGACACTTCTTTCAAAACTTAAAAAGTGTGTGTGAATGCTGTTCAAAAGCCTGCTTGTTAGAAGACTAGAAACGAGTGGCAGCCTGAGCCAGAGAGATATAGAAGACTTAAAATATATATATATGAATCATATAAGCCAGGGTGTATATAAACTGACCTTTCTGTTTCATCACTGCAGAGTCAACAAACTGCATAATTTGCTCTGTCCCAAGAGTACTTGTCCCCTCTCTGCTGTCTGTCCAATGTCACACGCTGCAGCTGCATTTGGTAGCTTCACTCCCTCCTTCTCCCCTCTATTCCTTCTCTTAAAGCCAGCACAGCAGGATACCTACTCTTCTATCTTCACTCCTTCTTCACCAAAATATGTCTCAGTTTATTTGTGTGCAGGGATGAATCCTGATCAACTTGGATGAGGCAGAGTAGATGGAAAGCATAGGGCTACCTTGTGAGAGGGCAGCCAAAACAGTCCCAGTTTTACTGTGTCTGTGTTAGACACAGACATTTAGGTGGCTGGATACTTATCTGAAAAGGAAAGAGTTCCTGCTATTGGTGTAGGAAAATGAAGCCATATTTGAGTAGAGATGTTAATGTAAACAACTGCTTCTCAAAAATGCATAAGAATGGAGATCTCAGACCAGGGCTAATACATATTAGGAATTGGGACATCTCTCTTATGAGAAAAGGCTGAGAGACCTGGGGCTGTTCAGCCTTGAGAACAGAAGACTGAGTGGGGATCTTATTAATGTTTACAAATACCTGAAGGGTGGGTGTCAACCAGAAGGGTCCAATCTCTTTTCAGCGGTGCCCAGTGATAGAATAAGGGGCAATGGTCACAAACTGGAACACAGGAAGCTGCACCTCAACATGAGGAAAAACTTCTTTACTGTGAAGGTGACAGAGCACTGGAACGGGCTGCCCAGAGAGGTTGTGGAGTCTCCTTCTCTGGAGATACTTAGAACCTGCCTGGATCTGTTCCTGTGTGGCCTGCCCTGGGTGATCCTGCTCTGGCAGGGGGTGTTGGACTCAATGATCTCCAAAGTTCCCTTCCAACTTCTACCATTCTATGATTCTGTGATTCTATGTTCAAGTATTCAGCTTTGAGCTCAGACTCAATGTCATTGCATCTTCACATTCTTGTCTGAGGATGTACCTGGTCCAACTTGAAGAAAGTCCTCAAGAATAAGCACATTTTTACATTTCCTAGATAAATTACACAAATAGTTAATGTTCTCCAAGCTGAAGATCTACATTTACTTTGTCCTTGAGTTAGGTAATCTCCATCAGAAAAATGTGTTCTCCACTTACAGAAGCAAACAATTATTCTACATGAAATGGATGCATAAAGTAGGGTAAGAAAGCACCCTCCTGTGAGTACAGCAGCCTGATAGAAGTCCTGAGTAAGCAGCACTAGAAATCTATTATTTCATGGAGGCTGGAAAAGATTTGCTTAATATTTTTAGCCCAGTTGACAGTTTTGCTAACCTCTCTCCCTTTTGAACAATTTTCCTGTAAATATTTTTCAATAGTAAGTATATAGAAACAGTGTGGTATAGGAACAGCAAAATTTAGGAGAAGCATGTGAGACTAACAATGCGGGAACTGAGATTCATCATAAAATACCAGCTCTACAGCCTGATATCCTTCTGCACTCTAGTAGGTTTCCACACTGAAAGACTTCTAAGTTTCCCTGTGTGCAAATAAATTTGGTATCCCCTGGACTGCACACACATTCTTCATACATAATGACAAAGCAGAGTCCATCTCAATACATTTATCTAGGAAACATGTCCCCCTAAAGGTGTCTATGAGTGGGTGCACCTCAGCGGTGCCTCTGAGTGTCAGCACCGTGGTGCCTTTTGTGGTCAAACGCTAAAGGGCCCAGGTACCAATCAGTATAGCTGACTTCACTTCAGTGAGAGCTGGTCATAAAATAGGAATGTAACATCTTTATTTCTTCTTGACTGCTGATTTTAGACATTCACTTAGGGGTCGCCATCCTTCTTCTTCTCACACATCCAGAAACTGATGGGCAGTTATTTTATCATCCTTATTCAAATTGTTCCAAAGGATGTTTTTTTCCTCTAAGTTTCCAGATGAAGGTGAAACTGTGACCACTGAGAATTACAGATTATAGAAAGGTCAGCCTCCAAGAACACTCTCACCTGTATGCCCTAAATCCTATGCAAAGTATTTCCTAAGCCTAAAGAGCAGGAAGAATGGTAAAGACTCACTAATGGAAATTTTGAACATGTACTAGACCGCCAGGTATTAAGGGAGCTTTAGGTGATGGGACTGGGGAAAAGCATCATTTGTGGGGAAATTATTTCATAACTGGAAAAATCATCCTTGACCTTTCTTTTGTGCTGAGGTCCAGCGTTGCAGGGAGATCAGCTGGAAGGGGCTGTGCCAGGAGGCTGCGGCATCACTGCCATGCAAAGTCTCTGAGAACTAGCTAGAGGAGATTCTGGGAGTGCTAGGCCAGTGTATGGATTAATGAACACCATGCAAATTTGTGTGATATTAACTGATTTCTGACAGATTGTCTTGTTGGATTATTCAGCTGTGAGTAAACCTGTCTTTTCCCTACTGCAACTTCAAATTGCCTTCACTTCTCCTCTCTCCCTTCCCGTGCTGCTCATTTGGATGGAGGTTAGGTGACCTGGCATCCTTTATTCATGAAAGAAGCCCTGTTATATATGTACGTTTGTTCTATGTTCATGGGGTTAATTTGGTTTTGGCAAAAAGTGCAGAGAAGCAGCCCTGAAGACAGAAATCCTCCCTTTTCCTTCCCAGCAACAGACTGTGTCGTTCACGCTGCAGAGTCCCTGTCCCACTGGCTTGCCTCCCGCCTCACCTCAAACGGCACTGGCTATGGTTGCTGAGACCAGCATAGCAGTGCTAGCTCAGTGGTAAACTTTACAGCTTCCCTTAACTCCTCCTAGCTCTAAATTTGTTTGGGAGAACCAAATTTATCTCTGGGGATCTGCAGAGAATCACAAGTTGGTGGCCGATGTACTCCCTTTCTCTCTGCTCAGCTGTAACTCAAGGGCAGAGGACTTGCTGGCTTCAGTACAAACCAAAAAAAAGTAATTTAAAAACCAGTTAGCCATCCCTCTTATAGTGGGAACTGTCCCCTGTTTAATTGTGAAATTTAATACCATCAGAAAATTCCTGTTTATCCCACTTGAGCTATTATGCAACTTCTCAGAAAGAAACCACATTGATCACAGGGGGATAATAAGTCTTATTTATAGAGTAGCCCATGCATGAAATCCTTTGGGCAACTAAAAAAATAGTCTGGCTTAAAATAAAAAACCCTCTGGAAAAACATCTCCATGTAGTCCAATAAATGCCAGGAGGGGTGAAATAATTTGTTAGTGTTTTTAGACCAAATATTGCTAGCAGTAAATGAATGTCAAAAAGATTTTTAACAGACATTTTCTGGAGTTACATTGCTATCATCCTCCAAACAGTTGGTAGCTGTGTGGGATGATCAGAAAAAGCAGAGAGAGAATACAGTTGAAGAGGTGACTATGTCTTGACCCTCAGCTCACCACAGCACCCCTCTCTCTCTAAGCAGCTTTCATCTAAAACTACTGAAAATACCTAATATGGAGGTGGCTGTGCTGAACACCAAGTGACATTAATTTCACCCTCAGAGGTGGCAAATTAGGAGGAAAAGCCTTCTGTTTAAAATATTTGCTGGTGAAACCTCAAAGCCTTACCTCAAGGGAGGAAATTTTGGGTTCTCCCTTCAACCCATGTGAGCAGGGCAGTCTCCCTCTTCCAGAGGGTCTGCAGCCACAAGGGGACCTGAGGGCTGCTATACCACCCTTGAAGATTGGCTTGTTTCCTGTGTCAAGGGTAGGTGTCACTGGGCATTAACTGGACACAGCACTGTGGAAAAAGTGTGAAGGACAATAATATTCAGCCCCTTTCTCCACCTGGCTGGACTATGTGTGAAGCCAAGGGAGGAGACTGAGGACCAGAGCCAGGGTTGGTCTTCATGCCAAGGCTCTCACCTTTACTTGCTTTTTAAGGAGAATAAGAGCAAATTCAGGATGCTATTGAAAACCAGATGATAATTTATGCAGGTACAATATATCTCTTAATATCTTCCTTCCAATTACATTTCCTGTATGTTGCAGCTTTTATTTTAATTATTGCATTCCAAATGACTTGCCTTTCAGTCAGCAAGACTGAAAGATCTTGAAAGACCCCAGAAGTAATTTATGAGCAATTATCTGATTTTCATTTTTAGCAGTCTGTACTGTTCCGATTTCTGTCACCTTGGAATATTCTTCGCCACAGTCTAGATAATTTAACTAATAGGAGGGACACCCGTTTTAAAAGGGGGCTTTCTAATGACAGGCCCTGCTGAGCCTGCTGACACTGGTGCAGGTAGTTGGAATTATTATGGTGATTCTCAGAATTTTCATTAATCTCTTCTGCATTCTCTGGGGTTTCTGAGTTAAAACTTGCCGGGCAAGGTCTTAGCAAAGTAACAATTTTTCTTCTCTTTCCTTAGGGTCTTTTTTCCTTTTATGAGAGTCTATTAAATAAGGTAAAAGTAGTTCACAAAATTACAAATGAAGATGGTAACAACAGACTTAAGGTGTATGTACAAGGAGTGAAATGAACATCTGTTGGAGCAGTGAATTCCTTCTTTCCTATATTCTCCAATGAAAATTCAGGGTTCAGCAAGGAAAGATAGGGTCATTTTTGGATGTTGAGCCACTAGAGTTCACAGAATCTCAGAACAACAGAATTTCTGAGTCCGGAATAGACCTCCAAGATCATCAAGCCCAGCCTATCACCCAACACCATGACATCAGCTAGACCATGTCACTAAGCACCACATCCAATGTCTTCTTAAACACCTCCAGGGATGGCGACTCCACCACAAGCGAGTTGAGTACCTTGCTAAGGATTATGGGTTTGATGAGACAAACCTTAGCAGGCAATCCTCTGCTGTCTCAGCAGGGAAATGAAGGCTACCAGCAGGTCACTGCAAAGAGGCCTCATAACCACATCCCCATGTGTTGCCTGTGACATGGTCTGACAACAAGCGTGATTGCTCCAGGGCAGAGGAAAATCATAGAATCATAGAATTGTCAGGGTTGGAAGGGACCTTAAACATCATCTAATTCCAACCCCCCTGCCAATGGCAGGGACACCTCCCACTAGATCAGGTTGCTCAGAGCCCCATCCAGCC